>BSBN01000383.1:600000-785966 GCA_027924645.1 Cunninghamia lanceolata | reverse complement strand
TCTGCCAATTTGAGTTGTAGGTGAAAATTTGGTAACAGACATGTGGCACACTTATGTGCTAGTTTTGTCTACTTTTTTTATTCCTATATCCATCCTCATTCACTCTTCCTTACACACATTTCAACACATTGACCTTATCCTTGCCATATTTGTACTTATTTTGATACATTTACCTTATCAATAGCTTATATTTCCATATATTCATCCTCTACCTCAAGATCACTTATTCCATATTTAGGTAATTTTTATGGCACACAATATCGATCCTACATGACATGGATTTTACCCAAAAATAAAATTTTAAAAAATTCAAATGATCAAAACCTACATTTTTCATAGTTGTTTGGAACTGACTCAGTGCACACTTGTGTGATGAGTTAGTATGCCTTTATATTTAAAGACATTCATTTGATCATTAAAACATCATCTAGAAATCAAGCATCCATTGAACAATCATTCATATTGACAAGGAACACTTATAAGAACACTTGGAATTTGAGTATCAAAGGAACAATATTTTGCATTAGGATCAACATCTAAATCGCTTGCATGTTATCTACCAATCTTTATCATGACTATAAAGTCAATCTAATTAATGGGTTGAGTGAGGAGAACTTGAACCTTGTGATCAAGTGACCTCCACAAGGTATTTTTAAATATCGTCAATCCTTAATAATTAGTGAGGAGTACAGAATTTAGTGGATTAAATAGAAGTAGTGCACAATTTGCTAGATTTGGACTGCACATTAGGGGTTAGATCCTCATGGCACATAATTGATCCATTGCTATGGAATCAACTTGAGGGTAGTTATAGCTCAACACAAAATTTTAGACAATGAGCACATATAAATTACTTATAGTTCTATTCCTAAACAAGTGGAATCACCACTACATCAAATTTAATCATACCCAACTATCATTAACTTAATCTAAATTAATTATATTAATTACATGCATTTTATTTAATTAACCTAAATAACATTAAGAAATGTGAGTGTTTTCTTTAGGGCTAGATAAAAGTCTCTAACATATGACTAACATCATTAAAATATATTTTTTTATTAAGACAAAACTTGAACATGATCCTTTTAGATGCATTACTACCTAAAACATGTACACATGTACCCTAATACATCATAAATATTGTGAAGCTTTGATTTTATTTTTCTATTTATTTAGTTTTTTTATATTTTCTAATGTGATGTAAGGTGTGCGAAAGTATCTTAAATAATATTGTAAGATCCACAAGAGATTCTATAACGATCTTATGACATGCGTCAAAACATGTAAGATGGAGGTTACAAAGTGGACAATGCATGTTTACCAACTTATGATGCATGATATGTTATAAGAGCGTCTTTGAGTGAAGATAATAAGTCAAAAGTGGAGTGCCCAAGTTTGGTGGGAGGTTATGTGATGCAGAGGTGGCCAGAGGTTAGGTTGTTCACCATTTGGTTTCCCAAATCACTCTTCATGGAGGAATTGCTTTACTCTTCAAGTACTCCTATCTCACTAGGCTCTCTAGACCTAGGCCAAGAAACCAAATATAGGACAAATCATAAAAGGACATAAGACCTTGAGGGCAGTCACATGAATCATCTTAGGATACCCAAATATACATTCCAAATTCATTTGTTAGGTTCTAGGATATGGGAAAAGACTAGTTCCTTTACAAACCCTATAGTCTCATTGTAGCCCTTCTAGACAAACTGTTGCAGATAGTTCTCTGTTACTATACTATTTCACCAAACCAAGACTAGTCTTGAGTACACCATATGAAGACACACTTTATATGAAAAGGTGGGTATGACTTGTTTTGGAACATATAGTCCAAAATAGGACTGTTCCTGCTATGTAGGGGGCGAATTAGCCCATTTTTACAAAGAAGTTGCCCTCTAAATGACTCACAGAACCCCTACAACCTCTTAGGCAAGTAGGTTATATGTCAAAACAAGAGATTTTCACAGTTTTGGGCTCTTAAGACTAGATAATCAGGTTTTATGTCTACTATCCCCTTCCAATGGCATGACACATGGGTTTGTTAGGCTTGTTCTTGGTCTAACTCTGCACAACCTTCTCTTCCTTCTTTAGAGATTGACAAAACAACAAAAACAAACATCTTACATTCCATTCCACCGGTTCTAGGGGAGTAGGGTCGATTGAATGGCAAGAAAACTCATTGTTTGCCTAAAAAAAACCCTAGTTCAGGGTTTAAGACCAATTCAGAGGAAACGGACTACAACTTCCTTCTAGATCAATTAAACTGCTTCAAACAAAATGTAAACTATAGGTAACATGATGCCCAATCACCTTTTCCAAGTTTTAGTTCATGACTTCTCCGTACAGACATACAAGGTAGTCAGCAACACGTAGAAAATAGGGAAATTGCAGGAAAATAACAGAGTTTTTGTATTTCTCCCTTGAAAACTCCTCATTATCCTCTTCACGGTGTGTGTGAGGGATTTTAATCAAGTATACATGAGTTTCAAGAAGTTGGGATTGATCTCTAATCAACTTCATATTCAGTTTTACAACTTCCAATCATTGGATTTCCTGAGGTTTTCAACCAAATCTGCTACTTAACCTTAGATTTGTATCATACTATGACTAAACAAATACATTATTCAGACTTTGGTCATATTCTGACCTTATTACAATTTTTAAAATGACAAACACATTCTTATTCTAGTCCTAGACCACCCCTAGGACTTCATTTAACTCAAAAAGATGCATAAAACATGAAATGACAAAGGGTGCTCTGCACCATTATGCCATGTTTTTGACACAAGAGTTACATGTTATTTTTAACCTGTTGACCCATCAAAGAGAGGGGCATTTAACTTTGAGCAAAGATTTGGGTGTCATATTTACCCATAGGATCTTGGCTTGTGATTTTGGTAAAACCATTTATGGTATGTGGTTTGGGCTTGCTTTATTTATTTGGTGCTTATGATATAGGTATCATGATATGTTGCATTTGTATTTGCAAGTATTGTTATGTTGTTAGTGTTACTCCAGTTGGCATTTTGGCAGTGATGTCCGAGTTGGCATTTTGGCAATGATGTCAAACTTGGAGATGTGTCTTTTTATCTCTAGACAACATTTTCTATTTGGACCATTTTGACTTGGCATAATGTGTTTTGCAAAGGATTTTGATGTCTAAGGTTGTTGCAAGGACATCATATAAAGTGACAAGTTATATTGAGCATTATGTGATATTTCTTTTTACAGAAAAAAGATAAGTTTTTTGTTTTTCACCAAATAACATACTCGCGCAGCATGTGATACTCCATTGCATGGCAAAAGTGACATGTTGTGCACCAAATGGCATTTCCTAGTAAATTCTATATAGACCCTTGGTTTAGATGGGAAACATTTAAAGTCACTTTATATTGATCAGGCTTATGATATAGGCACTTGGGATATTTTCTGTTTTGACCGGTTGAAAGATTGTTTACTGAACTAAGAGGTCATTTCTCTATTTTTATTTCAAACCCTCTTTAGGGCAAACCGGAACAACCAGTTAAAGGACTCAAAAAGAATGAATCTCTATTTTAGACACTTCATTTCATCATTTCGTTGCATCAGAGTAGGGTTTGAAAAACAATCATGAAAACTTGAGGGAAGTCTGTTGAATCTATTGAATCTATCAATAAACAGTGAAAGCTCAAAGGTTGACTTTGTGAAGTGACAAAGCTAGTCACAGTTTGGCTGTAATCATGAGTTTGCAAGGGAAAAGCTGCTTAGAGACCGTCCGAGGTATCTCCAGAAGTGACATAGTTGGACTAAAAGTTTTGGCATCACAGTTTGATTTCTTGGTCATCAGTTTTCATAAGTATGGTCTAAAGTTTTCTTTTATTTCATCTCTTCTTTGATAGAATTCATAGCTGATCTGGGTTGTGCTTACAAGTTTTGATTTAATGGCTATATTAAGGAATGAAATCCTTTGTGGTTTGTATTTCTACAACGACACTCCACTGTTCTATTTGTTCTTGTATAAATTGATCAGTTGTCCTATCAGCAATATGGTTCCTTTTATTATGAAAAAGTATTGGCAGTTATTTTACTAGGGTTTCTCTTGGGCAACCGGCAGTTTATTTTTGTAACCTTATCAAGGGTTAACAATTACATCTTTGATCTGTTTCGAATAGTTTATTTTTTGTTCTGCTCTTTAGCCACCATGTTGTTATCATAACAAAATGTTGATTATTCTTTTGATAAAAAAATGAGGAAAGTTGCAGTTGAAAACTATCGATTGGTTATTCAGTTTCTAGTTTTGAAACTGTCTGCAGAAACATTGAACGCTTTTGGACGGAATGTAAACGGTTGTATATAAAATGGTATAGTGTGAATAATGTGTGTGTATCTATGTATTCCTGCTCATACATTTTTGACAGTATATGATTTCAAGTGAAACAGAGTATCCCTCTGTATGAAAATTATTCAAACAATTGTAATTCTTTAAGTATGCCAGTGAGGCAACTTATAAGCCAGTGAGGCACAGTATTCAGTGAGACTGTAAGCCAGTGAGGCACAGTAATCAGTGAGATTCCAAGCCAATGAGGCAATTTTTTGAGTGGTTTTACGCCAGGGGCTTTCCACGCAGGACAAATCTCTGTCTTTATTTTTTGTGGTATGCTTTCAATCTATTATTGAATATTTCAATATTCACACTTACACATTATCATTCTAATTTAGTTTTTAATGATTTTGTGCATGTGATCAATTTAGTTGAATATAATTAAGTAGAATACAAATTTGCAACATTCTTTTCTAAGTGTAAAAAGATTTCTAGATACTGATTCACCCCCCCCTCTCAGTATCTTTACCACTCTAACAAGTGGTATCAGAGCCAAACCCTTTGTCTTTAAGGCCTAATCATCCTAAGGGGATTCCTGGTTGAGTGGTAACCATGTCTTTTCAAAATGGTATTTCCTCATCCAAGGCACCATTATTTGATGGTACAGATTATACTTTCTAGAAATATAGAATGACTCGTCATATCAAAGCTTTAGGATATGATGTTTGGGAAGCCATTGAAACTAGTTGTACTGTCACAGGCAAACCATCCAATGCTGATGAAAAAAAGGCACTTGATTGTGACTCAAAAGATGCTAGTGCTATTTGTTGTGGTTTGACCAATGAAGTTTTAAATAAAGTTATGGAATGTCAAACAACTAAAAGTATTTGGGACAAACTCTCAAATATTTATGAAGGAGATGAAAACATTAAAGAGGCTAAGTTACAAGCTCTTAGAGAAAGATTTGAAAGAATAAGAATGAAATATGATGAAAAAATAGCAGAATATCTTCAAAGAGTTCAAGAAACTGTCAATAGTATTAGAGGTCTAGGGGAGAAATTAAAAGAGATAACTGTAGTTAAAAAGGTCTTACAGACCCCAACTCCCAAATATGACTCCAAAACCTCTGTGATTGAAGATAAAGACCCGAAGATAATTACTATTGATACTATTCTTGGAGTCTTTACTGCATATGAAATGAGAATGGAAAATGAAAACCCCAGTAAAGAAGTTAAGGAAGCAGCTTTTAAAACTATGAAAAAGGAAATTGAAACCAGTCATGAAACTAAAAATATCAGTGAAGATGAATCTATTTTTGTTAGTAAACTCAAAAGAGGCTCAGGTAGATATAAAGGAAAATTACCTTTTAAATGCTTCAACTATGGAAAAATAGGACATTATGTAGCAAAGTGTCCTAATTTAGAACTTGACAGTGAACAAGAAGATAATAGAAAATAGTATAAGAAAAAACCTTTCAACTTTAACAAGAAAAGTACTTTTAAGAAAGGGAGTCCAATTGCTGGAATAACAGACAGTGCGTCAGACGAATCTTCTGATGAAATAGATGAAACACTCTTCATGGCAGCAATTATTGCTGCTCCAGAAGAAAAACAAGCAGAAATGTTTGAAAATGAAGTTGACTTAGAAAGAGAATTAAAATGCGCCTTTGGTGAAATTAGAAGGTTTAAAAAGGAAAATGGAGTGCAAAGCAAGTTAATATCTGATCAAGAAAAACAAATTTCTGATTTAAAATTAAGTCTTGAAGAAAACAGAAAAATTCTTTCAGATACTCAAGAACAGTTAAAATCCAAGGATAAAGAATTTTGTTCCAAGGAAGCTGAAATAGTTAAACTAAGAAGAGAACTTGAAATGTGTAACAACAGTGATAAACTTGTTGATATGCTAGGAAAACAAAAAAGTATAACGACATGACTGGTCTAGGCTTCTCAAAAGGTCAATGCTCTAATGATAATCAGTTTAAAGGTAAAATACCTTTTAGATTCTCTGGTTGTTATTTTTACTATTATCAATATGGGCATAGAGCAATTGATTGTAAGTTTACATTTAGAAAGCAGCCCTATTTTCTGAATGGCAGGACTTTTAATTTTCTGAACAAAATAAGATGCTTCAACTGCAAAGAACTTGGACATATTGCCAAGTTTTGTAAATCAAAAATTATTTCTCTTACTAAGCAACCCAAAATGAAATGGGTACCCAAAAACAGCAAGGCTATGATTGTTGAAGTTGCATTTCATGTAAAGAAAAATAAAATTTGGGTTATAGATAGTGGATGTTCTCATCATATGACTAGGGATAGAAGTAAATTTACTTCATTTCAAAATTGTTCAAGTGGATCAGTTAAGCTTGGTGATGATTATTGCTTATGGATCATAGGGAAAGGTACAATTCTTTTAGAAGATAACACACATCTAGAAGATGTTTATTTTGTTGAAGGACTAACTCATAATCTGTTGAGTGTAAGTCAGATTTGTGACAATGGATTTGATGTAGTTTTCACATCACAAGGCTGCAAGGTTCTCAAAATTTTAAAATAGGTCATGCTTCAGGTTTGAGAACAAAAGGTAACATTTATAATCTGCATGGATCTGCTAATGAATGCAAAAACAATTTGTGCTTTATGAGTCAAATTGAAGACAGTAAACTCTAGCATAGGAGGTTGGGGCATATAAATTTTGATAAGTTAAAATCAATCACAACAAATATGTTAGACATACGCCTGCTATTTCTAAGCCTGAAAAACCTGATTTGTAAAGAGTGTCAGCAAGGTAAACAAACAAGAAATGTTCATAAATCTAAAGAACAGTTTTCTGCAAAACTCTTCAGTTGGTCCACAATGACTTATGTGGTCCAACCAGAACAAAATCTTTAAATGGTGAAAGATATTTTATGTTATTCATAGATGATTACACAAGAATGACTTGGGTCACTTTTTTAAAGCATAAGTCTGAGGCTTTAGAGAAATTTAAGATCTTTAAAAGCATCGTAGAAAGAGAAACAGATTTAAAACTGAAATGTTTAAGGTCTGATAATGGGGGAGAATATACTTCTACTATTTTTCTTGAATATTGTGAAAAACATGGCATAAAAAGATAGTTTTCAGCTCCTAGAACACCTCAACAGAATGGGGTGGCTGAAAGAAAGAATAGGACAGTAAAAGAGATGGTTAGAACTATGCTTCAGGATGCTGAACTATCAAATGCTTTCTGGAAAGAAGCAGTTCATACAACAGTTTACACCTTAAACAGGGTACAAATAAGAGTCAAAACTAGGTATACATCCTATGAACTTTGGTATGGTAACACGGCTAATGTATCTTATTTTAAAATCTTTCGCAGCAAATGTTATATAAGAAGAGAAGATCATCTAGGAAGTTTTGAATCACGATGTGATGAAGGGATCTTTCGAGGTTACTCTACTCATAGCAAGGCCTACAAATGTTATAATAAGAGATTAAGAAAAATAGTTGAAAGCTCTAATGTCAAAGTGGTTGAGAATTTGCAGCAAGAACAGCAACCTCAGTTTCAACAAGTTGAAGAAATCATTCAAGAAGAGCCAAGCACAAAAGAAGAGTCAAAGAAATCTAAAGAAGAATCAGATTCCAGAGCGCCTCAAGGACAATTAGTAAGTCCTAAAACTAATACTCCTAAATCTTCCATTTATACTCCTTCTAGAAGATTGCTACAAAAGAATCATCCAAATAAACATGTTATTGGTGACTTAGACTCTGGCATACAAACTAGAAGAAAAATTGCTCAAGCAAATCAACAGGTTCATATTTGTCTAGTGTCTCAATTAGAACCTAAAACCTATGTTGAAGCTAGTCAAGATGACTTATGGGTTCAGGCTATATGTTAGATGAGTTAGCTCAGATAGAGAAAAATAACACTTGGAAACTTGTCCCAAGGCCAAAAGATAAAAATATTATTGGGGCTAAATGGGTTTTCAGGAACAAACTTGATTAAAATGGAGTTGTTCAAAACAAAGCTAGACTGGTTTGTAAGGGTTATTCTCAAATAGAAGGTATCGATTTTGATGAAACTTTTGCTCCTGTAGCTAGACTAGAAGCAATCAAACTGTTTCTTGCATATTCTATATATATAAATTTTAAGGTCTATCAAATGGACATAAAACCAACTTTTCTAAATGGAGACTTAGAAGAGGAGGTTTATATGGATCAACCGGAAGGTTTTGTTAACAAGGACAAACCACATCATGTTTACAGGTTAAAAAAGGCTCTTATGGGCTTAAACAAGCTCCTAGGGCATGGTGTGCTAAATTAGACAAACATTTACAGTCACAAGGGTTCACTAGAGGTGGTGTTGATAGTAACTTGTACTTTATGACTAAAAATGATTCCATCTTAATAGTGGTTGTCTATGTGGATGACATTATTTTTGACAGTGATGATGATGAATTCAGCCTATATTTTCCATAGGTTATGACAGCAAAATTTGAAATGTCAATGCTAGGTGAACTTTCATTCTTTCTTGGTCTACAGGTTTCTCAACTCAAAGAAGGTATATTTCTTTCTCAAACAAAATATGCAAAAGAAATGTTGAAACGGTTTCAGATGGATGAATGTAATCTTGTTAGTACACCTATGGAAACTGGTTGCAAACTAAGTGTTGAGGTTGACAAGCCTGATATTGATCATACTTTTTATCGGTCTATGATAGGCAGCTTGTTGTATTTGACTGCCACTAGACCTGACATAATGCATGCGGTCTGTTTAGTAGCCCGATTTCAATCTGCTCCTAATCAAGCTCATCTAAATGTAGTAAAAAGGATCCTTAAATATATACAAGGAACATTGGATTATGGTCTTTGGTATTCTAGACATTCTGATTTTACTTTGACAACATATACAGATGCTGATTGGGCTGACATTCTTGATGACAGGAAGAGTACTTCTGGTGGTGCATTTTTTCTTGGGAGAAGATTAGTTACTTGGCATAGCAAAAAGCAAGATTCTATTTTTTTATCCACAACTGAGGCTGAATACATTGCAGCCACTGCTTGTTGCACTCAAATCCTCTGGATGGTTCAAACTTTGAGTGATTATAAGGTTACTATGTCTAAGCTTGTCAAGATTTTATGTGACAATGTTAGTGCAATAAACATATCTAAGAATCCTATGGTAAATTCTCGTACCAAGCATATTGATATCAAATATCATTTTCTTCGTGATAAAGTTCTCCTCAATGATGTTATCCTGGATTATGTTTCTTCAGCTGATCAAGTGGTTGACATATTTACTAAGCCACTTCCCAGAGCAGTTTTTGAGGGTCTCAAGGATAAGCTTGGGGTTCTCTCTTTTTCTTCTCTGAATTAATGTTTCTAATATCTTGGACTCATGGGGAGATGCTTGGATATTTCTGTGCCCTGACAGTTTCTCTGATAAATCTTCTTCATGAGACAGTCATGTTGTGTTTTGGTATGATTTTTATGTTTATGATATCTCTTCTCATGCTGGATATCATGTTTGAGTTGTTACTCTTGGACTCTATGATAGTTTTGTTGACAGCAATGATATTTATCTCTCTTCAGTTGTTGATTTCTGGAGGAACCTTGACAGTCAGCCTGTTCTTCTTTTTGTTGTTTTCTGATTCATATTACCTCAGTTGTATTTTTTGCAATCTTGGTTCTGACAGCTTCTTGTGTTTTTTTTGGATTGGATCTCTACTTAATCTTATAGGTTTTCTCTCCTTGCCTTTGGCCTTGTTGTCAAAAGAGGGAGATGTGTTTCAAAATTGGTGTTTCTGAGTATCTAGTATTGCTTACAGATGTATCCGGTATTGCTTATCATATTTATCATATCTTATCTGATTTATCTAGTACTGAAGGGTTTCAATCAAGGTTTACTGAAGGATTTCAATCAAGGTTTTCTGAATATATCTTGTGCTAATAGTTTCAATATGGATCTTTCATGTTGTGCAGTTTGACATCAATGCCAAGGGGGGAGTTTGTTACCCCAATTGGCATTTTGGCAGTGATGTCCGAGTTGGCATTTTGGCAATGATGTCAAACTTGGAGATGTGTCTTTTTATCTCTAGACAACATTTTCTATTTGGACCATTTTGACTTGGCATAATGTGTTTTGCAAAGGATTTTGATGTCTAAGGTTGTTACAAGGACATCGTATAAAGTGACATGTTATATTGAGCATTATGTGATATTTCTTTTTATGGCAAAAAGATAAGTTTTTTGTTTTTCACCAAATAACATACTTGCGTAGCATGTGATACTCCATTGCATGGCAAAAGTGACAAGTTGTGCACCAAATGGCATTTCCTAGTAAATTCTATACGGACCCTTGGTTTAGATGAGAAACATTTTAAAGTCACTTTATATTGATCGGGCTTATGATATAGGCACTTGGGATATTTTCTGTTTTGACCGGTTGAAAGATTGTTTACTGAACTAAGAGGTCATTTCTCTATTTTTATTTCAAGCCATCTTTAGGGCAAACCGGAATAGCCAGTTAAAGGACTCAAAAAGAATGAATCTCTATTTCAGATACTTCATTTCATCATTTCATTGCATCAGAGTAGAGTTTGAAAAACAATCATGAAAACTTGAGGGAAGTCTATTGAATCTATCAATAAACGGTGAAAGCTCAAAGGTTGACTTTGTGAAGTGACAAAGCTAGTCACGGTTTGGCTGTAATCATGAGTTTGCAAGGGAAAAGCTGCTTAGAGACTGTCCGAGGTATCTCCAGAAGTGACAAAGCTGGACTAAAATTTTTGGCATCACAGTTTGATTTCTTGGTCATCAGTTTTCGTAAGTATGGTATGAAGTTTTCTTTTATTTCATCTCTTCTTTGATAGAATTTATAGCTGATTTGGGTTGTGCTTACAAGTTTTGATTTAATGGCTATATTAAGGAACGAAATCCTTTGTGGTTTGTATTTCTACAATGGCACTCCACTGTTCTATTTGTTCTTGTATAAATTGATCAGTTGTACTATCAGCAATATGGTTCCTTTTATTATGCATAAGTATTGGCAGTTATTTTATTAGGGTTTTTCCTTGTAACCCTAGGGTTTCTCTTGGGCAACCGGCAATTTATTTTGGTAACCCTATCAAGGGTTAACAGTTACATCTTTGATCTGTTTCGATCAGTTTATTTTCTGTTCTGCTCTTTAGCCACCATGTTGTTATCATATCAAAATGTTGATTATTCTTTTGATAAAAAAATGAGGAAAGTTGCAGTTAAAAACTATCGATTGGTTATTCAGTTTCCAGTTTTGAAACTGTCTGCAGAAACATCGAATGCTTTTGGACAGAATGTAAACGGTTGTATATAAAATGGTATAGTGTGAAAAATGTGTGTATCTATGTATCCCTGCTCATACATTGTTGACAATATATGATTTCAAGTGAAACAGAGTATCCCTCTATATGAAAATTATTCAAACAATTGTAATTCTTTAAGTATGCCAGTGAGGCAACTTATAAGCCAGTGAGGCATAGTATTCAGTGAGATTGTAAGCCAGTGAGGCACAGTAATCAGTGAGATTCTAAGCCAGTGAGGCAATTTTTCGAGTGGTTTTATGCCAGGGGCTTTCCACTCAAGACAAATCTGTCTCTTTATTTTCTGTGGTATGCTTTCAATTTGTTATTGAATATTTCAATATTCACACTTACACATTATCATTCTGATTAGTTTTTAATGATTCTGTGCATGTGATCAATTCAGTTGAATATAATCAAGTAGAATACAAATTTGCAACATTCTTTTCTAAGTGTAAAAAGATTTCTAGATACTGATTCACCCCCCCCCTCTCAGTATCTTTACCACTCTAACAGTTAGAATATCTCTAAACTTGTTGATGGTGTAATCTCCTATGAAGACTTGAGTCGTATTGTAATAATTGTTATTGTGAATATAGTGTTAAAGCACAAACTTGTGTCACACTTTGAGCTAATAGAGTAATTTCGGTCGAGTGGGTTTAGGACGAGTACTATTCGGCCGAGTAGGTTTCGATCGAATCGACTCGTCACCGACGTGGCGTGCATTTGGCGCCGATGTGGCTGCATTTACTCGATCGAGTGGTATTCGGCCGAGTACCATTCGATCGAATCCATCAACCATAAAAAGCAAAAAAACAAAGCTGTGTCAGTCATTTGTTGTGTTTTCGGTCGAGTGGTTTACGACTGAAGGGAATTCTGGCGAACACCTGGAACCTACAAAGCCCGCGTAAGAGTCTTTTTGTTCTCATAGCCAGGTACATGAACTCCGTTCTTAGTTTATGACTATTTTTTGCTCTGTTGTGCGGTTTATTTCAGTTATTAAATTGTTAGGGTTTTTATTGCATTTGTTTATTTTGTAAATTGGAATGATGTTTAAATGTTAGGGTTTATATTGACCAATCAAGTTTCACCCATAAAATGTGCAAGATGTGATCTCCATACATCACATTCTAATCTTTTTAATCGCTTAATTACTTGTTGCAATTGATATGATGAAGATTGGAGTTCATAAATGTCTTTTGGCTATGGCTGTCTGAATCTTTCATGCTTGACTAAGTCAATGAGTGTAACAAAAACCATGATAAATTAGTTTCTTTCCATTTACATTGAACTTGCAGCTTTGTAAGTACAAAAAAGTCCATAGCAGCTAGTGATTACATGGAAGAGAAATAGAAATTCCATATAGAAAAGATCTTATGGGTACGAGTATCAAATGTATAAGTATTAATGATCACAAAGATGCCTTGATATTTTGCCTATTTTATTGTACCCTTGTCATCAAAAAATTGTGGCCTTCAACTGCAGCAACTGCAACTCCCCAGAAGTCATTCTTAGCTATATTGCTTCACATATTGAATTGCCTAACTGCTTGTTTGTATTTTGCTTGTGCAAAAGAAAGAGCAACCATAGATTGCTTTTTATCTACCGATGAAAGTGGACATTTATGAAAGCATAATTTGTTGCTTTTCTTTTGTCAACAAAACTTACCTTTTTAAATATGTATATTTTGCCAATTTAAGTTCCTCAGCCTTCACAAATTTGATATCTTGTACATGAACTCCATTCTTAGTTTACGACTGTTTTTTGCTCTGTTGTGCGGTTTATTTCTGTGAATGGGTTTTTCTGTGAATGGACTGCCAGTAGCAAATCTTGAGCACCATTGTGAATGGGTTTTTCTGTTTTAATTTAATTTATTTAAAACTTCATTCCCCACTTCCTTGCAGATTGCTTTTAAATAGAAATGTATAGGATAAACTATTCTACATTTTCTATCATTCCTCAAATGTTTAAAAAAATATAGCATAATACGGGAGATCCAAGTTGACTCATTCTAGATTTGAACCTTCATTACTATCATGTCTTCAAGATTGTCCTTACATAGGCATTGTGGTTATATCATAAACAATAAAAACTTGCATGAAGAATGAGCCCCGATCCTGTACATGACAAACTGTCCTGTCTGCCACATGCCACAATGTCCTGCCTGCTACATGATATGCTGTCTTGTATTATTTTTCACTGCACATTAACTCTGTCATGTGAACATAATCACTGTCCCTGCAACCTACAGAAATCACTTAACTGTCCTTGCAACCTACTGAGATCACTTCAACAAACTAATGCTTAACCACTGTAACAACCACTATCTGATGGATAAAGACAACAATGTCAGATACAAGTATGGTGACTACAAATATGAACTATCATCCTACAACTATTGTCATGCACTTTCCGTGAATGCCTCTAAAACCTCTTCAACAAACTATTGTTGTGTGTATCATTTGATCTCTGATATTTGTATCATTGTAGAAAAACACAAATACATGATTGATCATTATCCCTGACATGCTTTGTCCTTTTCAAACACATATAACAAACCTGATGTAATGCCTCATTGCCTGTCACTGTACACAGTCATGTAATGAAGACATGAACCACTGTATAGGCAATGCCAATACAAACACTGCAATCAAAACACATTTAGATTTCAACATTGTAGATAACATCTTGTAAATATCTATCCACTATACTAATTCAGAGACATGCTTCTGCATCTGTTAAATATCTCTACTCTTCTTGCAAATTGTTCCACTCATAACCAAATGAAGAAGCACCTAATACACTTTCCCTTTGGACATAAGGGTCAAATACCACTGTCATGAAGAATACCAATGTCTACAAGGCATTTGCAATTAGAACATTTGACAACAACTCCTGTCCTCTAATAGATGCCATACCCTATTCCACAGATTACTGACAGAGGTTGCAGAGTCTAATTTATATCTGTCAACTACACCTACTTGAAGGTTGTTCATGATTTAAAAAAAACTATTTTGTGTGTATCCAACAATCACTAACAACTCAATCACATTAAAGCATTCCTTCACAATAAGACTCACTACATTTAGAGTCTGTATCTGCTCATCTAACACCTTACAATCACAGTAACTCCAAAAACTCAAGAACTCTGTATTTTTCAATCAACACTCTAACACATGTCATCCTTCTCAAGATGAACTCATTAAGATGAGATGCCTTTGCTCTTGAAAACAAGTACTTTAACCATTACTATCAACTAAACTGCACCATGAGCAAATGTCAGAGAATACTATTGACACCGACCAAGAGTACTGATGACCACACTGTCACTGTATTGCATTTTACCCACACTGTACTCTGTAAGAAAGTCACAGCATACCTTGTCCTCACTTTGACATCTTTATGCATATAGTGGCCTTCAAGATTATATGTAAATTACAACATAATCCTCTGTCATACACATCAATTCACAGACATAATCACACATGTAATTAGATTCCTCTATTATATCTTACTAACATATTCATTACATCTTCTATATCTCTTAGCTCACTCAATCTCGTATGTACCCTTACTCCATTCTTTCATTAAGACACAACTACTCTCAGAAATAACTTTTCTTCACATCATCCAACATTCACAATCTTCTTGTTAAAAAAAAATACTCCTCTTTTCATACACTTAAAACCTGTTTGTACACCCGTATATCGTCCATTTACCTTACTATAAAAACTACTCCTTCAATCCCGTACAACTCAAGGTTTTGATCAATAACCACTAATCCAAGAACCGTTCCAAAACTGTGTGAAGTAACTGCTATACACTTGTGAATCATGCAGATGCCCGTCAAACTTTTGTCTCATAAAAGGAATGTTAGGATTTGGAAAACATTTAAACTCTAGCCACCGATCCTGTGTTTCACAGGGTTGTTATATTCAATTTCATCCATAGATTTGCAATTCTCGCTTAAAGAGAAGAAGACAACCTTGGTTACCAAGGAAGGAGGGCTAGTGATGAGCATGTAGAAAAGACCCTTAGATAGGTTAAACTTAAGTTATGATCCATAATCAAAGTTCAACATCAGTGACGGGGATAAAAGGTAGAAAAAAAACTTTGCTTCGGATTGACCATGTGTTTCTACATGTATAACCATGTGTCTTGCACATGAGTAGCTTTACACCATACTCCTCTTATCAAATCATCTATAACCAACACAAACAAGAAGACCAATGACTTTGGCAACCTAACAACATCACATGACATGAAGGACGCATAAAAAAATGGCAAGACTAACAAATGAGATCAACACAACATGAAGCAACTCCTGAATCACAAGGAAAGTGATGAAACTATGAAATATTACAAATAATCTCAAGAACATCATCCACTAAGAACAATGATGAAGCATTACCCATGATATAGAACATCCTAATCAACATCCTTAGAGCATCATTGTCCAACCACAACATCATTGTGACACCACATCCTCGCATCAAAAACTCAAAAACTCATGTGTGTTAGACATTAAACTCCAACAACATCATGCCTCAACACCATTTGTAGACATGAGGGAGTGTGGTTGTGATCTTTTTTTATTATGTGCCAATGGACTATCTTACCCATAATGTTGTCATATATAAACATTCTCATTTAGATGACTGTCATAACTGGTGAAGTTAGTTCCGTTGAGAAGGGGTTGTCATATGCAAGACAAGGGTCATTGTTGAAAGGAAAGGGTTCCTTGAGATCCATGTGGGAAAACATAACATTTTTATGAACATCATGACCATGGAATATTCAAATTAAAGGAGGACTAAGGAGTGTTGTTCCTGATGTCTCATAGTGCTCAAGCCTTAAGTGTTGTTTTAGAATGAGTGCTTTCATGTTCGAATAAGGTTCTAAGAATGTTTGGTGATGGCTTGAAGGATAGAGGTATTTCAAGAGGATAATATGGCATACATAAGCCACATAGAGAGCATTTCCACCAAAATACCTATGCATGGTTATCATCCCACCCTATCAAGAGTTGAGTTGTTTAAGCACTCCTATATCTCTTAAGCCTAGATGTTGTAAACATTGAAAGTATTTAAAAGTTATGGTAACTTTCAATAAGGGAGCTTATTTTATGGTGATTTATTTGTATCACCTAAAACAAAGAATATCACTTCAACACTTTAAGATCTAAATCTAAAAGAAGATTTGAACAAAGTTCTTTATTCTTTCTCCAAACACAATGTATTCCCCTTATAGAATCTCTAAAAAGCATTCCAAATCTTATAATATTATTTCTAAAACAATAAATCTTTAACTCAAAAACAATACTATCTTCAACTTTTCATCTTCTATTCTAGCTCTCTAACTCCAAACATGCAAGTGAATAATGAATCCAAAACAAACGAACCCCTATCCTTATCCTTATATTTTATGCAAGGGTAAGGTAATCAAAATCTTCTCATGTGTACATATACTTTTAGTTGCCTCTAGTAGAATCAGGGTAGGGCGGTTATGGGTGTATATATATAAGGTGTATATAAGCATCTCTTGCTGTTTTGGTGACTTTCGGTGGTAAGGTAGATGACAGTTACAAAATATGCTATCTTATGCTTTCATATGGAAACTGCACATTATTGTATTTTGTTATGGCATCAACAACAAACATGGATGATAGTAATAAACAATTGTACCTTATTATGAGATCAGAAGGTTTTTCATGAAGCAATATTATCTTGTACGCTTCCAGTAGTTATCAAGGTCATTATATACTTATGAAAAGTTGAATCTTGTAAATTGTCCAAGCTTATCTTTGAATCCTTTTCCTTTGCATGCAAATCTAAATTTTGTGTTTATTTAGATGATCTACATGTTGCATTTTTATATTTTTGTATGCTTAAAAGAAAAATGCTTGTACATATTTAATTTTTTTGTTTTAATTAAATGCAGGTCTCTTTACATAGTTTTATCTAGAGATATGGCTGATGATCAGGCATCTCACCATTCCACGCAGTCTCAGTGCGAAGCTGAGGCTAGGAATAATTTTTACAATGACAGCATTTCTAGATTAGATAATGCTTTGAAATGTTTGGATCAAACTATACAGAACCCCCAAAATTTGGCTAATAGAGATAGATTAGTTAATATTCAGTGCGAGATTAGACATATGATTGAGACAATAAAATCATACAATCCATATGATGATATTAGCACTGAGGAGTTTTATAGGTCCCTTGCTAGGACTGTTACTGGCACTGAGAATATCAAAACTATTTCTGATAGAGTTTCATTACATAATGTGCATACTATGTTCCCTTTTTATATTGGGAAAGACAAAGTTAGAGGTTATACTATTACCAGGTGTACAGATCCACTAGTTGGTCCATTTATATATCCTAGATTTTTGGCAGCCAATCATAGATGGCCTCATAATGACGAGTTGCCACTATATTTTTGCAAACAATTATATGCTGAGTTTCATTTAGGATTATCTGTGGATTACGCATCTATGCCTGCACATGCTGGACAGGGCAAGGGGAGGTTTGCTGATAAACCTCAATTTAGACGTCCAGATTTGCCACCGCCTCAAAATAAGAGGGCATTAGTTGGTCCAAACCTTTTGGTTCTTCCAAAACGTTTGGAATTAGCAGTAGCAGGAGATGCAACTATTGCACCGACTAGATCCAAGGTTTTTGACAGAATGACCACCATTGCTACTCAAGTTGATCAGATGTCATCTGATCGTGTAGGGAGATACTTACTACGTCCACGAATTGGCCTTCCTCCCACTGAGGCTACATCTACGAATTATGACCCCTACATTCATGCCGATCTACCATCCCCATCAGATGTGACCCATATGAGTGACACCATTGTACGTAATGTTGCTTCAGCTTCCATTCTTGATTTACTATCAGCATACCAATTTATCAGTGATGAGTATGGTATTCCTTTGGATGCTGTATCGACTCATATTAGACGACATACTAGTAGACAGACGGGTCAGGGTGAGGCAGCTTCAGAGGACCAGAATATTCCAGATCAGCCTACAGCCCCCACACAGCACCAGAATATTTCAGATCAGCCTACAGCCCCCACACAGCATCAGGGTGCACCTAATGTACATGGCACATATAGCACACTTCTTTTTGGCACTGGTCCTTTACCTTCAAATATAGGTGTTCCTAATTTTACCATTCATTCATCTGAGATTAGTGGGATTGGTAGAGTGCTCCAGGATGTGTAGGTACTTGACAAATTTCTATATTTTGCGTTCTACAAATTCACATGTGTATACATTAAATAAACTTTACTTAAAAGTAGCTCTCACTATTCATTGAAATCTTGTATTTGAAAATTTATAGCAACAAGGGGATAATTTGTCGCGCTTCGGAGATCTAGAGCATGCAGAGGATCCCGTGCACGATACATTTGAGGTACATATATATATATTACATGATAAATTCACACATGTTGAAAGTACAAAACTTTAAGATGATTTTACATATATATACACATGTACATTAAATTAAATTATGTACTTCCTTGTGCAGGGAGGTGCATCAGGTCATGGATCAGCTTTCGGAGAGAGATCGACGCATGCATCCACACATGGATCAGGATCCAGAGAGAGATCAAGGCATGGATCAGGATCCGGAGAGAGATCCAGGCATGGATCAGGATCCGGAGAGAGATCCAGGCATGGATCAGGATCCGGAGAGAGATCAAGGCATGGATCCACACATGGATCGGCAGATTGATCTAGATCTTATTATGTTTGACATTATCCAGTTTGACATTTGACATTATGGTTTGACATTTGCCTTTGTGGTTTGACATTATGGTTTGACATTGGACATTATGGTTTGACATTTTATAATATGGTTTGAACATTATATACTCTAATTAGACATCACTACACTAGGATTATGGTAAATAATAAATTTGTTTCATGAGCAAAGCAGCAAATCATAAATGATTCTTGTTTAATCCTTGCATGCCAAGAAATACATTAGATTTAAATAAATAATTGGAAAAGACATTCATTGTATTCTTGATCATAGGGATTAAATATCACTAGAAATAGGAATTTGTAATATCTATAATGATAAAAAATGTAAAATGGATGATATATGCTTCCAAATTAGAGCAGACATTCATTTACTTATTTGTAATTGGCTTGAGTCATGCCAACCCCAAAGCTTAATGAGTCTTGTTTGTATAAGTCTCTAGCTAAATCATGCATTATACAAATAGAATCATAAGTTGAATATCTAATTAGTAGCCAAGTGATCACCTAAGCACATTTTTCCTTTTATGTTTTGTTGTGGGTTTTGAAGAGTGAAGTGATTGTGTAGCATGGGATATGTAAATCATTGATCTTCAATGCACCATTCTTTTGGGTTTTGGAAAGATTTATATTTCCTTTCATGGAATATTGATATTTGATTTGTGTAATTGATGATGGCTAGTTGGATGCCTATATGATTTTGGAATTTATTGGAAACTTTATGAAAGTTCTTAAAGATTTGATGAAATTAATATTTGTTGATTGATACCTTGAGGCAATTATTTCTTGTTGAGACTTTCGTAGTTTTGTTAGTGGGTTATTTTGTGTTCACTTGAACCCTTTTATGAACTTTTTCTAAAATTATGTTGATTTGTGAGAATTTTTCCTTGTTAAAAGACTCAAATTACAAAGTGTGACACAAACTTGTAGCATCCTACCAATTTTGGAAGGTTAAAGTCTCTTGTACATAGTTAATTAATTTTTTCCAAACAAAACAATTTCATTATGTGCATTGTTCACTATTCTTAGTGATAATAAAAAAACTCAAAGAAATAAAAGTAGCAAATTTAAATAGTTTTTTAATTGAAAGTATGTATTGTAAATTATGACATATAAATATCACTATTTACAACTAGAATTAGAAAATAGATACAAAACATAATGGTGCCTCAATTTAAGTAGAAAGAAGATTTTTCTGCCATGTTTTAGAGTTGATAAATATTTCAAACATAAATAATTATTGCCGACTATAGTAATGTTACGTAGGGAGCACCTAATGATAAAAATTACACTTTACAAACAAAGGGTAATGTTGCTAAATACTAAATCATCTATGTTTAATATCATAATTATATTTTTACCAACAAAATTATATCAAAATATAGCAAACCAAAGGATCTCAGTGCATGCTTTTGATAAAGCATATTTTTTGCTAAACTATGGATTTAAATTATAGTTTTATCTAAAGGAAAACATGAACTGAAAAGTTTGGTTTGAGCATTGTCAAATGTTATGCTCCAAGCAACTGTGAATCAAAACACAACATGCTTTTTGAAAATGTTTTTAGGTATCTAATCATTGTTAAAGTCAAGATCTTGAAGGTGAAATTGAGAAATAATAATGTTACTGAACAAGCTCTTATGCCACCTTACATATGTATTCTCGACTAGACTTATTTCTAGCTATTTTAGAAAAAGAAATTGAAACCAACACAATTTCAACACTATGAACTAAGCTTCAAAAAAAATGATTGACTTTGAAAACCCTCATGTACATGAAAAACTTTAACAAGTAATATCAACCCTAACAAAGTAAATATCAAAGGATAAACATGTTTAGAATTCTTGTAAAGCCTAAGGCTCCTAATTGAATGCATACTTCTAGTTAAACAAATGATCAAAATTGACTTCTATTAGTTACAATTCCACTGCTAAGTTATCATTCATCAATTAGAACAATACCTCAATTTGTGCCAAGGTTTTAAATTCTTAAAGTCAACATAATTATATCAATAATATTATTTGATGTTTGTAATATTGGAAACACAACAATCCCAAAAAAATCCTCCAAGGGAATGGTTGTACTAAAAAAAATAAGTAATAACACAAACTCATAAAGACTACACTGAAGTTATAATATAACGCTACAAGTATGTTAAAGTGAGTGTTGCAAATAATAAATGGTTCTCAACTAATGTCTCTATTAGATGGCTATATTCGAGATATAATCACATCATAATAAATTATAAAAACAAAATAAAAAGTGGGAAAACTTTACTTACCAATTTAATAAGTGTTGTTGAAAGACCAAGTGCTACTTTTCAGCACACTATGAATATTGCTTTTAAAGATTTTATTGGTAAAAACATTCCAATTTATATTAACATTCCAATTTATGAAACATCAAATTCCAACCAAAAATAAATTCTAAGTAAAATGCATGAATAAAAAAAGAGTAAATTTAATTTATTATCACTCAAAAATTATTGGCATTCCCTACCCTCAAGAACTAAGCTTAACTAAATTGGTCTTGAGATTGAATGAAATTATTTTAATTCAACATAAAATAAATTGTCATATAGAAAATATATATATGTACAAAAATAGTTTAAAGTTCTTGGTACATATAATCTGGATCCTCTCTATCTTTTATTATCTCTAAAATCTTTTCATGATCTTCAATAGGCAACCTCCACCTTTGTTTGGCACGTCCTCTCTTTGGTAAAGTTTCAAGATTTATTCGTGTTGCTATAACTAAGTGACTATAATGTAGAACTTTTTGACTTGGCATATAATCAATAAATATAATACCATTTGTATCTATCTTTGTTTGTTGATAGTATGTGCCTTCAACAACCACTGATCCAGTTGGATACTCTTGTCCATCACCATCTGTCATTGATTCTGACAATTTGCATTTTGGTTGCGTACATCTTAGTAGATAGTAATCTACACCTTCTGTATTGTCAGGATCTGCAAGAACAACAAAAATATCTCCTGTACAAACCATGTAGTACAAGTTAAAATTTAATTTAAAAATTTAAAAAATTATAAATCAAATACTACAAGTTAAAATTCAATTTAAAAATTTAAAAAATTTACCTGTAACAACTAAATCTGATACACGTTCGTAATCAGCTGAATACAAAGGATTATAGACATCTACAATGTCATTATCCTCAAAAGGGTCCGACGTGGCCACTAATTGTTTTATTTCCCATTCTAAAACATACCCATCTCTAATATTCTCACATTGTAGAATATTTGCATTGTTCTCAATGCAATCAGCACAAAAACATGATTTTTCTCTCACTTGAATTACAGGAGGCCTGCTATGTCCTATTGTCATGATTTGATGCAAACTTCTAATACCACTAATTGTTTGACAATTAGTAAGAGTTGATCTATCAATATTTGTTTAAATTTCAATCATCCAATTAAAAAGTGTATAAAATTCATGTACACACATTGAAATTCAAAACAAAATATTTATGTACCTTTAACTTCCCAAAAATAACGTGTGTTGTATATTGAGTCACGGACGATAAAATGACTTTTGCACCATTCAACAATTTCATTTGCATTCCTTATGGCATTACCTGCAAGTTCACATGTCAAGGTGAAATGTCAGGTTAAGCTCAGTTTTCTAATTGAAAGGAAAAGACAATCTCAAAAAATATAATTAGATTTTTTTAAAATCCAACAAGAGAAATATTAAAAATCTGCAACATTGGATATATATCAAAACCATTAAATTGCATAATGGCTTAAGCTTCCACTTCTTAACACATGCAATATATTGAGATCTACACTTTTTTCCTAACATGTTTAAATTTATTTAAAATTTATATTTAAGAATTTAAATTTGTATTCCATATTGTATTACCTGCAAGTTCATGTTGTCGAAGTGCACGTTTCACACATGCTCCAGCTCCATCATGCTCTCCTTTTCCATGTCCACTCTCATAGAAATTCCACAAAAATTGAATGTTTCGTTTAATATGTTGTTGGCTTAACCAATTAAAAGCTTTTGCAGACTTAAATTGTCCTGTGAAGTTACAAACAATTTCAAATTTAAAACTAAAATTTAAAAAAAAATTATATACATCAAGGTACAACATATTTAAGTAACTGAATAATTCAAGTCTACAAGTTAATTACACAAATAAATATAATATTATTTTAAAAAATAATTAAATCAACACTTACCAGCACATCCATCAGACCATATCCAATGTTGTGAAGCATCTATTTGACGTCGTCTTAGGTCTTCAAAAAACATTGCAAAACAATGGGCTACATAGCTTCTATCATGACCTGTATCATCACTGATATAAAAGTGCACCTCTTTGATGATAATTCGTTCATTTTTGCTACTTTGTACACCATCCACATGTTCTTCAGCATGCCTATAACAAACTTGTACAAATATTGCAACTTGCTCTGAATGATAATATTGACTTTGAATCTCACTTTGAGGACTAAATGTATAGTTCTCAGAGAAATCAACAACAGACAGAATACAACCTGGTGGAAAGCAATTCTTTGAGTCACGAAATTGCTTAGCTTGCCATCTAGCACCATGACAATGTTCAATATGTGGATATATGATATTGCAAAATTTTTTCATAAACTCATTGCTTGACAATTCACTCTCTTTGAGAACAATTTTTCTGCTCTCAACTCCTGACTTTGTTGAGTACTTCTCATATTCAAATCTCTTCCACATAACTTGCATCGAATGATCAATATTGTCAACCTGTACAAGATTCTTCAAATTTCCACAATCATTACATATATTTTTTATACACTGCACTTTGAATTCATCTGAATCTTCTGATTTTTCACATAGAAGAGTTTTCACAAATTGTGTTGTACTTCCAGGGATGACTATATTTGGATTAATTACTACCATAGCTTTTTTATATGACTATAGGTGTAGATGAAATTCAACATGATTTCGACAACAACAAGTCTCACGTACCTTATTTATACGTACAAAACTTGGTCGTAGACTCTCAAACATCCTTTGACAAATCTTCACATCTGAAAATTCTTGCTTGAATGCTTCAAAAAGTTCACTTTGTGTTGTATCTATAAAATGTTTGGGATGTGAAATTTTTGTACCATCTTCACCTTTTATCTGTATAGTGTCCCTTCTATTGGAAGAAACACGAGAGTGGCTGGTCCAATATTCAATCACCTGTTCCTTTACATCTTCTGAGATTCTATCTTTTCGGGGAACCCTGCAAATATTTACCCAATTTTTCTCAACATTTCCATCCAATCTATTTCTCCTTGCAATATATCTTTGAACAGTTCTCCTAGAAACATTGAGTAATTGGGAAATTGCTTGAACTTGTCTTCTATGTGATAACTTCTTACTAGAAATTACAGTCATTAATGCTCTACGTGCAGCACTTAAATCAATAGCTCGACTCTTGCTTTTAATAGAATTCAATGCTTCCTGTAGGTTTTCAACTATTGTTTGCTTTAATGAACCTGATGACTTTTTCTTATTATCAACCCCTAACAACTCCAAAATAGGGGCCATCTCTTTCTTCCTAAATAACTTTGCAAATAACTGTGCTCTTCCAATTATAGACTTATTTTCAAAAAATTCGTCCCATATTTTTTTAGAGTGTAATTTTACTGTGCTTTTAGGTACCATATCTTCAGATGAAATATTTTTGAAAAGAGAATCCTCATCCATCTCCATCAGATTTTCCATACCAAGAAAAAAATTTCTATCACCACCTTCAACTTCTTCTTGTACCTGTACTCCTTGGTCATCAACAATTTCCATAGGTTCTTCTTGAGTAGATGTTCCCTCATCGACATTTTTAGTATCTCTTCTTCAATCATACAACCTTTTTCTTGTCTTTTTATTGCCCATCACAAATTGATCAAATTTGAATTCACCTGCATGCAAAAATAACACATGTACAAACACTTTAACCTCTATTTTTTGAAGATCTAGGTCTACATTCAATAAATCAGTGGTTTTAATCAATTACATGTTTTAGAGCATGGTACCTGAGAATACAACTCTGCCCCTATTGAAATCAGTGGTTTTTTTTTCTCCAAATTTCTATAATTTAATAATTTAAAAAAACCACCAAAGAGTTAAAAAAGCCAAAAAGGGCATTAAAAAAACACTTTTAGATCATTGTTTTTTTTAATATGAATTTACCCTTGTTCAAATTAGTGGTTCTTTTTTTTCCAAATTTTTATAATTTATTCATTTAAAAAAGCTAAAAAAAAAAACTAAAAAAAACTATTAAACAAACGCTTTCACATCATTGTGTTTTTCAAGATGACTCTTTCTTTCGAAATCTTTTTTTTTAATTTTATTGTAATTCATTAATTAAAAATAATAAAAAAGCCACAAATTTTTTCCAAAAAAAAAGCAAACAAATATATTCGACTGAATTGGATTCGGCCGAATACTATTAGGGCGAATAAGATTCGACCGAATATGTCTATGTGGCATCCTACTAGACAGCAAAGTCACCATTTTCTTATATTTTTTAAAACTTCCAACTTCTACTCAATATTTTTACAATCAAAATTAATTTTTTTTAAAAAAGAAAAATACCCTTTTGTAGAGCTCGGAGTGCTGAATGTGGAAATATATATATTTTTATATTTTGAGTAATGTTACGATATAAATATTTGAAAATAATGCAAGCAAGTTGTTCAAATTCAAAAAGAGGCTAATTTGAAACTAACATAGAAATAGTAAAACATCATTTTAAAATTTGACAAATATATCATGCCTTAGAGGAGACAATCCTCTTCAAAAGGGTATAATTTGTTTTTTGAAAATGAAAACAAATTAAACAATAGTTAACGTTAACTGAAAACTATCAAAATCAGGTAAGTTTGACTTTAAAACGTTATTACGAGAAAAATATAGATCAAAAATTCCTTTTTTTTCCCCATGTCCTAGATAATGAAGTCACCTATTTGGGGAAAAAAAATTAGGGGAAAATTTATTTTTTTTCTATTTGTTTATCGACGTGAACTGAACGTCACTTTTTCTTCAAATTTTTAGCATTTCAAAATCTGCTGTTAAATTGATAAAAAAAATTAAAACAATTTTTAAAAAAATCTAAAAAATTAGACTAATAAACTTCAACAAGAGATCTACATTTTCTTAGTTTACATTATTTTGAGATTCAAAACATAAAGACCACTTTTATGTCGTCGAAGTTGAGATGTTTTTTTGATGTTGGCCGATTCCTTTATAAAGTGTGACACAAGTTTGTGCTTTTACCCTATAATTGGTTTGAAGTTTTGGAGGCTAGTTTTTTCTCGAAAGAGTTTTCGTAGGATAAACACCATGTAATGTAATGTGTGTTTGTATTTCTTTTCTACAAATTATGTAAATCTTTATTATTTTAGCACAACTACTTTAATAGATTGTTATTGGAAATTTTATCCAACTTTATTTCACACTCAAACCCCCTTAGAAAACTATATATAAAGGAAAGGGGTAGTGTAATAAATGTGCAAAGGGGATTCAACTGAACTCCCTTGATCAAATCTTGTTTATGCAACACCCCTATGACAACCTTTACTACTCTTAACCACATGTTCCAGTTTATAAGTCAAAACAATCAACTTTATGTCATGTGCACGAGTGAAATAAAATAAGTTGAAGACAATTTTATGTGTATGTAGCCCTCAAAATTAGCTTTCCAAAAAAATATAATATATATTTTGTAATTTTTTATTTATTTTAGAAGCAAGATAAGTTCATTACAAAAAATAAAGAACTTAAAAAAGTAAACTAGGTCAATTTAAAAAATAAAATTATTCCACTTCACATTTATGTCTTTGTTTCAATAAAAAATCAATTTCCATAAATAGATAAAGAGATATACATTGGGATAAAATGTAGATCTAAATTTTATTGGTACACATTAAAAATAATAAATAAAATATTCAATAAAAAAATCACAAATTTTTCAAGAAAATTTTAATAATAAATATTTAAACATTTCCACAATAAAATAAAATTTTAATTTTTTTCAAATTTTAATAAGATTTAGATATATTCGTACTTGTTAATTATTTACAATATACAATATTGTTACAATCCAACATTTGAATTTTCATATATATATATATATATAAAGGATACTATAACCTTTATCATAAAAATAAAAAATAATAAAATAATAAATTGTTTTAAAATACTTTTTAAATGCAACACTAAGACAAAATCTTGCCCTTCAACATTACGTAAAGATAGTTGAAAGATACCATTGCTTTCATTTATACACAAAATGCTTATATCACTTATCAGTACTCTTCCACTCCTACCTACACTTCTTACATATTCCATATGTTTGGCATACATTGCATTGATATAGGCGATACGAAATCTCACCGCATAAACTGCAGCGACCAATAGCATCATCAGTGAATCGTACGAGGAGAGGATGTTGGGGATGTTTGGGATGGATGATTCCATCTCTCCATCTGCTCTGCACACTTTTCTCAACTCCTCCTTTTTTTATGTCTTCCACCAATTTTTCCTTGCTATCTTCTTCACCATGACAGAGTAGTTCTACCACTTCCATTCCCCTCCCACTTACCATCTCACCATTTTCATCTACCACCACTATCCTTATCTCCGATTCTCTTTTTTCAAAATTCCGACTCTCCCAATGTGCATTAGCAAGACCCAATACCATTCTTCTCGCCTTCACTATCCTTTCATCTGTTCCCATTCCATTTAACTCCTCTAGCAAATACTCAACACGCCGCCAAAATTTGAAAATATCAGAGAACGAGGGGGTTACTATGCTACACATATCCTTCCTTTCTATCTGAGACTCATTTTCTTTTAGCTTTTGCCAAGCCATATCATCTTCATTTTGATATGTGTGAGCAACATAAAAGACCTGGAAGTCCATTTCCAACATTGTCAAAGCACAATTCAAGTCAGCGGCGAGCTCCATCATCTTCCCAGCTGAACCCACGCAGACCAATGTCATTGCTCCACGATCCATTGTCTCCTTTGCCTATCACCACAACTCAAATTTCTATCATATTGCCATTAAGTATAGATATGTTCTGAGATTTATAGCATAGCTAAGAGAAAGGTTATGTACTACATTTAAACTCACCTTGTTTGAGACAGACTCGAGAGTTTGAAAGACGAATTGCAGAGTGGATACAGAATTGATTTCTAAACCCTCCCACTCTGCCTTCCTCAGTTCTTCTTCACGACCTTGAGAGAATGGATACGCCTCCACCCCCCACCTTTCTATCATTGGCAATGCATCTTCGTTTGAAATCCTTCCCTTCTCGTCCACCACACAAATGCATGACTTTGCCGCCTTAACAAAATAATATATTCGCTCACTTATCAACCATGGATTTGGTACCACTGGCCACGGAGCATTGGCAGCCACTCTCTCAAACTCCTCCCGTGTATTTTTCCTGTATTGTAATGGAACCCAAACAACTTCGACCACATGGCTCTCTTGCATCTTCAGATACATTTCTTTCACGGCTGAGATGCTCACTCGGTAATCTTCACTAAGATCATTATCAAAATATGTGAAGAGCAGTAATATCAATTTTCCTTGTAGATCGGCAACCTTGACCTGCAATTATTATTCGCTATTAGTCTAAGAAGCGGGCCTCAAACATTTCCTTCAAAATTTAATCTTATATATATTTTAAAACCAAAATTACTGAAAAGTGTACCTGACGATTTTCATTGAGCAACAGATAATCTGTTTCTCCATTTGCCAGCAATTCTGTCAGCAATTCAATATTGCTTTCTCTCGGAGTTTCTGTGAGAAAGGTCAGTCTATCCAATATGTAAGATACGTCTTCCCACGCTGAAAAGCATTTTATACCGTTTTCTTCTAAACCAGCAGTGCCACGGAAAACTGCAATGCCTTCAAATCCAATGCCAAAAAGATCTGATAATTTACTACAGAAAGAGGAAGAGTGGGAGTTCTGAGGTGTATGGGCCAGGATTCTGGTAGCCAACTCAGATGTTAATGCATTGAAATACGGCCCAACATATATGATTTGCATTTCTTTTGAATTGCGTTCCAGCTGCTGCAGGTGCCTTACCAATATCCCCCACTTCCAAGATTCTTTGAGCTGAATGATGAAGATTAGTGGAGTTCGTGGTTGAAGTGAGGTTGAATGAAAGGGGTGTTGATGAGCGTCAAGCAGAAGCCCTTCCTCATCAAATACCTTTGATAACACTCCTTCCAACAACAAAGCCCTTTCTCCTTCTCTACCCTGCAATTGCAACGCAATAACAAGAGCTATTATGGAATGCGATCTGAAATTTCGCACCAAAAAAATGTGATTCTACAACTTAAATGTATCCAATTTTAAACCATGTATATATGCTGGACATCAGTAAGACGATAATGGAATGAAATCTTAAGTTCCTCCTCAAATAATAATTATTTGCTCCAAAGTCCAAATTAAATCTATAGAATTTTAGCGCTAAATAAAAATCACAACTTATACCTCAGGGAGTTCTGTTACCACCGCCAGGTTCCTTTCTTTTTGGCTTTTCGTTTCCATCCACCGCTGTATCATTCTTTCACTGCCGACAATGTCGAGGCGCCATAAGCTCCTGATATTCTCCACACTATCCATCCATTCACCACCCAAACTCTCACAGTTGGAAAGGTCCAATCTTGTTAAAGATCGGAGGGAATGGAAATCATCAGAAAGCTTTACTAATTTAGAGCAACCCGATAGATATAAGCTTTCCAAGCAGCCAAGCTCGCCAAAACGGTTTGGAAGATTGCATAGACTATCACACCTAGACATATTTAGATATTTAAGTGCTACAAGGCAATGGAAGTCGGTGCACAATTCCTCGAGTTTATCACATCTTGATAAATCTAAGGTTTCTAGAGAACTAAGAGTCTGAAAACCTAGAGGCAGGCTTGACAAGCTCACACAATTTTGTAAATTTAAATATTTCAGGCAAGTGAGCTCACCGAACCTGCTGGGAACCGTCTTCAGACTAGAGCAATGTTCTAATGAAATACTTGTGAGCATTGTATGTTTGCAAATTTCTTCTGGTAGTTCACTTAATCTTGAACACCAATTAAAATCTATACGGGATCCCCACACAGACATCAAGCCTCCAGGGCTATGGGGAAGGCATGCCAGACTTCTACATCCATATATGTTTAAAGAAGTTAAAGATGTTGAGTTTCCCAATCCAGCCGGGAGGCAAACCAGACTGGAACAGAAATTTATATCTAATGACTGTAATGAGGTAAGCTTTTCCAAATCACATGGGAGTTCTCGCAAACTCGAGCAATCTGACAGGTCAAGCTTAGTAAGAGTGGCCAACTCCCCAAATCCATCTGGTAACTGCTTCAGATTTCTACACCTACTCAAATCCAACTCCTGTAAAGATCGGAGCTTGACAAGAGACTCGGGCAATTCTGTTAGGTATTCACACGAGCTCAGTCTTAACCTTAGCAGATTATGTAAATTTAAATTACATTGTGAAATTCCATCAGTCTTGCATCCCCTCAAATCCAGCAACTTTAATGAACTAAGACGTCCAATTTCAGCGATTCCATGTATTCGTCTACCACGGTAAAATTTGAGCACCTTTAAATTTGGAAGATCCTGCAACGACAATTGGGAAGGTTAATTCACAACTCAGACCACACTTTCTTTTCATATCTCGAAATAGGAAATAAGAAACATCACAATCGAGAAGGAAGAAATAAATCATTATTATGCAGAAATCGTTGACCACTTGCCATGGACGGACTCAAACTGATATCCTCCTCAAAGTCATCTAGTGATAGGTATCTCAAATGCTCAAGGTTGAATATATTATTTGGTAAATTGGATACCCCACTTTCCACATTAAGAAACCTTAACTCGTCAAAATGTCCGCGGCATTTCCCTTTCACACTTGTCATGTCTCTCATATAAAATACTCGTAGAGACCGGCTCATGGTATCTAACTCTTCTGCTGATATAACGAAAGGGCTCTGGATGTCTTCCATGCGAACTCCTTTTACTTGGGAAACAAGCTGTTGAAATTCAGACTCACTGTCAAACTAATTTAACAATAAATGTTTAAATGACTCAAACTAAGTAGTTGTATTTCATGAAGTTTGTGTTTAAACCAATTAATGAAAGTGAGAAAGAAACATACCCCTTTCTAATCTTTTTCTTTCAGATATATTTAGTGGTACCTACATATACACCTTTTTGTTTTGTTTCTTTTTTCAAAACCTACACATACCTCATTTTTTAAGGTCAAAGAAAAATCTTCAACATTTTTTAATCGGCTGTGTTTCGATTTATTACGGCCAGCTGATAGAATAAGATCGTGAATCTTTATCCGGCTACCTTCTCTCTTGATAAGAGCTCCTTCTTTAAGGCATTCCATTTCTTCCTCTCCCACAATCCATGCAACTTCCTCCCACTCCCACTCCGACCCGCACCCCGACTCCCGCCGCCAACCAGAGAAGAATGAACATATGTCCAGAAAAGCTTCCTTGGCACTTGGATTAAGCCTCTCGTAGGAAAACAGAACCTTCGACTCATCAAATCTGTAGTTCTCACTGCCACTAAAATCATCACCAGATTGTAGCGAACCAAGTACTCGTTCGTAAGCTTCAACTATGTTCTTCCGCTGATGAATATAAGCTCCAATAACTTCCAAAAATAAAGGACAACAGTTGCATTTCTCTGCTATCTTCCTGGTCTGAGGTCTTTCCTGCAATATGGAGTTCTTTTCTCTTTTTCTATCAATTTTTTTACATAAGACTTGAATGGCTGCATCAACAGAAAGAGGTTCCATGTCATAGAGTTTACAAGGTTCAATTCCGCAGGCTTCAATTACTCCTTTGACATTTGTTTCTCTGGCTGTTACAAGTAATCGGAGTTTCCTTGCACTTGTGACATCCTTAGGTAGAAGCTTTTCCAGTGGTTCTAGATGCAAAACGTTGTCAATATATAAGAAAATGGATTCTTTCTCTATAATTTCTTTCAAGCTCTGGCCTCCACTTCGAAAATCTCTTACAGTTTGTTTGGTGGCAGTCAAATCTTGCAAAATCAAGGATTGGAGTTCTTCAACTTTGGGATCTTTTTCCAGGTTTTGAATGAGACTAACTTGAGAGCATTTCCACCCCTGCAGTTTGTCTTTTAGAGAGGCATACACTGCATCGGCCAAGGTGGTCTTGCCAGACCCTCCAATACCATATACAACCACTGCTGTTGTTGTGCTATCATTTTCCCAATCTAGTTGTTGAATGACTTCTTCAATTCTCTCTTCTATTCCAACTGCTAGTTATATAAACATGTGAAATGTTACAATATGTCAGTGTAGCGCCTATAGTACTTAACAAAAGAGTAACTCAATAACAACTAGCTGATGATGTTTTACCTGCATCATTGTTGAGGGTGGGAACAGGAGGTGGACTGACTACCATGTTAACTTTCAAAGTAGAGACGTTTATTTGTAAAAGAAGATCATTGCGCATCTCATCTATATCCTTGCTCAGTTGTTGAAGCTCTTGTCTATCCCTCGAAGCTTTCCACACCCTTCACATTATCCAATCAAAACTTATTTAACTAAATGAGAAGAAATTACAATCTGATATAAAGAAACTATCTTTGAAACAAAGACAAATAGAGGATGTCCTTGACTTATAATCTAAAATCAAAATAAAGATAATGTTAAAACCTAATCTTCATATCAGAGAACCAAAATAGCGTGCTGTGAAAACTTAAAAGAGCATTGTGAAAATCAAATAATCCAGAATACATATTTGTACATAGAAAAACATTTATTCAAAGATAAAATGGTTTATGTACCTTTTGAATCCTGTTCTTTTCTTTTGAGAACAACATATGATGGCTCCTTCCACTATTAAATTTATTGACTCCTTCAATTTAGTACCCAACTCCATCTTTAAACCAGGAAGGTCCTGAAGTTGGATGATTACTTTGGACAAATTAATAATAGACTTAAAAATCCTTAAACACTCCTCTTTGTTGTTTTTGATGGTGTCTGCAATTTGTAAAGTTGCACCCACCACTAAAAAACCCACCGCAGCCCAATGAACATTTCCAATAGCATTCAACACTGCTACGCTTGTTTCATGTGTGTTTCCAGAGTACTCTTTTATCTGTGAAGTCAATAACAAATTTAAAACAAATAATTACCAACAAATCGAATGAGCGTTTCCCCTTCGGTTTCCTTGTAAGTCTACAAGTAATAACTAGCGTAGCAACTTTTAAACAAAGTTTTTTTTTCAAAAAATTGGATCCTAAATAAAAATGGTTTATCAAATAGAATAATTATTCAAAACAAAATTGACGTTGAAATTGAAGCTACAATTAATCTCTATAAATATTTATAAGGAAAATGGTAGTGAAGATAATATATAATTTAAAAAATCATCTCTAAACAAAACAAAACATTAAATAACCAAAAAAGATAATATTAAAATCTAAAATTATGTTATTTGTAAATAGTTTATAATATGAGGATATATATTTTAGTTTTGATATTTTATGTTTAAAAAATTAAATAAAAATAATTTTAAAATGAACTAAAAATTATGAAGTCAAAAAATGTGCACTTTAATTAATGTACACTATTTAACAAAGTACAAATTGATAATTTTTCTTTTAACAAATATACATATCTTAAATACATCTAATAATCTCTAATGTCTTTTAAGATATTTAAGATATCTATACTAATTTACCTTAACTTTTACTTAGAGAGTTATTATATTTTTATAGATATGAATATCATTTCTAATATCTATCTAAGCTACCATATATACTCATGTACACATAAATAGGTGAATAGATACATAAAATAAACAATGTCTTAACATTTACTTGAGAGTTATTTTATTTTAATTGTTTCATTTGTTGGTTGCTCACAAATTTTGTTAAAATTTTGTTTTGTTGATTGTGATAAGTTTTTGTGAACATATTCATGTCACCACTTCCAACGCGCTTGCTTCTATTATAGATTGGTGCAATTTTATAAAAATCTCTTTAATTTTTTTATTTCTATTAATAACTTAGGTTAGGTATACAAAGACCAAAAAAATGGTATTAAAGCATTAAATTATGTTGACTATTTATGAAATCCCCACAAAAATTTTTATCTTTATACTAAAAATAACTAATAACTAATTCAAAAGAACTTGTATTTAACAATTTCATTTACTCATCACCCCTAATTTTTAACCTAAATCCTTTTATACATTCACATTTTTTTACTTTCCAAATATCTTCTATAGAAAAATCTTCATCTACATCAAAAACACAAATATTGTAGAGAACCTAACTACATTTAACATAACAGTCTCTTCTTGTTGTTGCCCTTTAACATTTGAACACTATCTCTTGCACTTTCCTTTGTCTTAGTCTCCCTTTAAACTGGATGCCATGTTGCCACTAATCTTTCACCTAAACACTACGAATTGATATCATACTCGCACCATAGACTACCATTTGCCCTAAGCCCCTTCACGCACCAACATAATGTCATTAACGAGTATAAATTTGATGTGTTTAGTTATTGTGTTTTAATAGTATTAAAAACATGAAAATATTCACTATATTTAGTAGTTATTCTAGTTATGTATAAAAAATTATCTTTACAATTATAAGGTGAAAAACATATACTTCCCATTTTTTTTAGATTGATTTTATTTTGTTTGTTTTTGATAAGCTAAGTGGCAAAAAAGGGTGCCGATCCCATTACAAAACAGCCACGAAGGGCACACCAAAACTCCAAAAGAGCAGAACCTACGAAGTTAATCAACTACGTAAAAGTCAACATAACCAGTAAATGAAGTATAAGAGAAACAGGTCTCCATAGAGAAAGCAGACCAACTGCAGACAGACAGCAGACCAACCCCAAGCCACCTACGGCTATTTGAACATCTTTTCCCAATCATCAACAAGGAGCTGGAGCACGTCATCATAATCCTTAATCTTCTTGTCCTCTTCCTCTTGGTCTTTCGAAACCTTCCCCTGAAGAGCCACCAGAGTCGTGGCTAACCTGTGGATGACCCTGGCAGCAAAATTGGCCAGGGTGTTAAATTTTTCCCCTAGACGGGTCATCCTATCCTCCAGAGACTCTTTAGCTTTACCTTTGTTGTTTTTGGTACCTTTTTTCTTCTTACTAGTCACCTTAACCTTATCCTTAGTGCTGTCAAAATTCAATCTTTGCACATTCAACTCTGGGAAGTTGCTGGGACCTTCGTCACCAACATCCAACCCCTCAATCCTGTTGCCTTTGTTCACAGAGACGTCGCCACCCATTATCTCAGTCTCTTCAACCACAGTGTCCATTTTGATGTTAGCACTAGCCTCCGACCCTTGGAACTCCGCAGAGTCCTCCTTAGTGTCAACATCAAAGTTGCCTTCTCCTTGCGCTTCTTCCTCTTCCTCAGAAAACTTCCCTTCCCACTGAACCTCATCCTGCATAACCCCTTCCTCCTCCTCAGACTCAGCTGCTTTCCCCTTAGCAACAGAAGCCGGCTTCGCAACCAACTTGGATGACCTTCTAGTAGTCGGATAGCGCATTTTTCTTTTGGTGGGGGTATAGGCCTCCTCTTCAACGTTGACAAAGTCCTCATTATCTTCCTCAACGCTGACATCTTCCACCACCGAGGTAGTATTCAAAGGCCTAATACTGCGACCTTCTTCCACAGCTCCCCTTTTAATCTTACTGTGCAGGGGAGGGTTACCATAGCTGATTTTTCTTTTAGTCGGGGTGGTAGCCGGGGAAGTGGGGGTGAGGTCCTCATTGGTGTGTTCAGGACTATTAGTCACAATGGGCTTTTTCTTACTGGTTTTAAGAGACTTAGCATAAGAGTCGGGGGTAACTTCCGTTATGATGACCGGGCTAACCCTCACCGAGGAAGGGTTATGGGGTTCAATCCTTAATAGAGTGGGAGCTTTAGGCGGACACAACGCAAGGTGAAACTTGTACAGTCTCATGATGAGACCTTCGTGCAGTGAAAGTTCAGGTTTGCTGGGGTCAAGGGCATGCTGCTCTTTGGCGCAGCAATGATGGAGGACTCCAAGGAAGACAACAGACAGAAGGGGAAGCTGAAATGTTTACTCCTCCTAAAGTGATTAAGCAGAGAAAAGTGATAATGAAAGAACCGCCTAAACCTCCCTTCCAGAGTAAAATACTTCATGATCATAAAGTATACATCGTCCCACGGCGGCGGCAAAAGCTAGCGGTCAAAACCCCCTTGCAAATTGTTCAGGACTTCGTGTTTGTTCAGAAAAAGCTTCATGCCTTCCTGGTCGGAAACCTTACTCTTTCTAGGATGCTTCGTCCCATCTGTAGGCAGGCCAGTAGCCATTCCAATCACTTCTTCAGAAACCTCAAACTCCACATTGTCGACCGTCACCCTTTTGTCGTTATAGGACTACAAAAATTGAGCCGAGAGACTTTCATCATATCCCTGAAGGCATTCCAAGTAGGAGGTAACCCCACCCTCCTGACAAATATGCCAAATCTTTTCATTGTTTCTGAATTCTTTGCACGTCTCCGGTTCAGTCTGAGACCTATCTCCCCCCATGTTACTATCGAGTAAACAAGTAATGCAGTCGACATCCAAAGCAAGCATAGAGCAGGGAGCCTTCTTAGTGATTTTCTTGACAGGCTTGTTATTAATGCCTAATGAGAGAATGGCATTTGATCTGAGGGTTAGAACGATACCGTCTTTTCCCACGCCTAAGGTGGTATACTTTATAATAATTTTCCACCGGGCACAGTTAATGCCTTTCAAATCATCATTAGTAGGCCTTATGAAATCAGCACAAAATTTTAAGTTGAGCTTGCCCAATCTGAGACGCCAAGTATTCACGTGGCTAGGTATGTGAAAGGCCTCCTCAATACACCACCTCACCTTGTTATCAACGTCGTTATAAATGAAAAGACAAGGGCCCACCAAGTCTAGTTGGCGCATAATCATCATAGCACCCTCCTTGTGCCCACTGCCCCGCTAACCTAAGCACTTCGAACCCCGTCAGTCCCGCCCTTTCTCTTTGACTTTAGGTCTCATGAGGAACCGGGAATCAGGCTTAACTCCTCCTTAATGAGGTTTTGAATCGGGCTTAAGTTGATTTTATTTTGTTTGTTATGAAGGTAATGACTAGTGTAAAAGTGTCATGGTTCTACATAAAAAATGACAATTAACCCAAATTCATCCTAAGCATCTAGATTCAATCTTTAATTTTTGCATCCCTTATCTTAGATCAAATTTGTAGGTGCAAAACCAATCCAAAGGTTAGAACTACAATGTAAATTTGGTGCCTTAATTTTTAAATTCAAATTTAATCATGGAGCCAAGTAGACCCCATTCTTACAATCCATTATTTGACTGGAATGCAAAACATTCAAGTTTGTGTGCTAGGGTATTATATAAAAAGATAGCCCTTAATTCACTCTAGATTTATCATGAGAGGGCTCTATGACATATTGCATCATCACTACAAAAGCATAGAATCAAGATTTGCATTGGTAAGAACATATTATAGATTTTCAAGGTTGCCTAAAGCGTCTTCGAACTTGTCAAAACTATTAAATCTAACTTGAGTTTAACTAAGGAGAACAAACCTTGCACAAATAACTCCAGTTTCAAGTTAGGGATCTAGATACCTAGGTGAGGAAGAACCTAAAGATATAGAAAATTCAGATTGGATCCACATTGAAAGGTTGAATCCATAAACAAGGGATTGATTTTGTAGGCATGAAAATTATTTCTGCAAAATAGAAATGACATAGAGCAACAAACAATGAATTTATCAATCTAATAGAAGTCATTTGATGGAGTTATGAGCATTATTTATGATGACAAATCACATACACCATCTATCACAACTAATTCAACATGAAACCTAGAGCTAAGTACCATGATCCTCTTCATTAATTATAGAGCTTATTTATAAACATGTTTCATATAGCATAATTTGTCTCAACTCATAATTCCAAGGTGGTTTGCATATTATGATTAGTTAATTAATTAACCCTATATTATCTATATAGAAAGATTTTATTTTCCTTTACATAAGTTGGTGAACCTAAATGATCTTACATCCCTAAGTTTTGGCTTTAGATTTTGATTTCAATTTTAAGTTTTATATTTGGTATGAATAGTTATGATTTTCTAATTTTACATCATATATAAACTTTATAATGCATCCATATATGCTTTGTCATGATGATTCTTCCTCCTTCTATCATGATGATGCCAAAAGCAATGATATTAAATGTCAATGTTGACACCTTATATGACATCTTGCCTAGGTTTCCTTGTTAGGTGTATATTTTTATGATACATGTTTTATAAGCCCAACTGGGATGAGCCTTATGATGTTTACACATCCATGTGCTTTCATACATATATTTTCCTCGCATGCATATGATATTAGATCAAGTGTTATATATGTGATGTCCTATGCTTTACTATGCTATGATGTGTTGTTAGATATTTATTCTTTAGTGTATCATTGCATATGGCCTAGAGTGATGTTTACTTGTATTTTATCATTTTATTCTTTTTTGGTCATTCCTAAGGGAGTCTCAAGGCACCACCCATGGGTTTGAGTGACGTTACTTCTTCTTATGCTTCTACCTCCCTAATGTCCATAATATCTTTAGTTATAGACCTCTCCCACTTGGGTTCCATGCCATGAATTTATCTTTTCACTCTCTTCTAGTGTCACTATATCTAATTCGCCTAAATCTAACCATCCTATACATTCCATGCAGCATATACTTCACATGATTATCATGTAATTGGGCATACTTATTAGAGGATGGCTAGGGTCCCAATAAGCTAACTTTGCCATCTAGTGATCTAGCTTTTCCTAATCATTTAAGTTAACAATAAAAGCACCTAAAGCATATGATTTGAATGATCAACTTAAGAATACTCGCGCAAAAATTTCTCATTGGTATAAAATTTATATGTTTTAGGTATATAGATATATTTTGAGGAACGATTTAGAAATATCATAATACCACCCAATGCCAATCCTAGAAGGTTGGCTACAATTTTAGAAACCATTTATCATCATAGTTCTAATATTTCATTTGGGCCCCATGAGTTACCTGGTCTTACAATTGTTTAAGAAAACTTATCATTATATATTGTTAAATTTGAAAAACGCACCATTAAAAAAACTTTAATAGATAATGGATTTGGTTTGAACATTTCTAACAAAGAATTTTTTGATAAGATAATGTTAATTCTATTAAATTATTGGATATCCATAAACACATATGAAACCTTAAAAATGAGTAGTAATCCCACACTTCTCATACCTATAATCACCGTACTTAAAAATAAAAGTTGCAAACAAGTATGCAAGCCAAATCCGTATATAGATAGGGGTTCTAGCTATAGATTGTGAAGGGCCCTTGGTAGCCACCACCTACTAAAAATAATAAGGTAAATGATAAATAAAAATATACGAAGACTTTGGAGATGTTATGGAGTGAGGAGAACCCTGCTAAGGGTGGTGGAAGTTGAGTAGTCATCCGTTATTGCTATGTGGAGGGGAATTCTCCTTCATTACATCTGATTTATATTGGCGATATTCTTACTCTTCGTCATCTTTTGTCTCATTTGTTTCTATTTTTCTTTATGATCACTTGGTTTCGGTGGATAATACTTGTGACTTTTGCGTAATGGTCATTCCTTGTTTTTTTGTTACAAGTAATTGTTATCCTCCCCACTCGTGTCACCTTTGTATGTCTGTCGCCTGGTTTTTTTTACGATAGTTGGGTTTATGTGTCTAAGGGAAGTTATATCTCGGGTACGGGTACGGTTACTCTAAATAAAGAGTGTTGGCCATTGAATGGCACACAATTCAGCTTGTGAGCAAGTTAGTGCAAATATAAAAAATGGAGAAGTTGAATAGCCTGGTGTTTGCAATATTATGGAAAAAGAGGGTGGTAGTGGTGTCAACCAGATTCCTAAGAAATCTTATACAGAGGTTTGGAATAGATGAACTAAACTGTATCTGTAATGCCCCTCATTTTGTCCTGTGATAGTTGGTAGTTTTATATTGCACTTTGCCAGTTAAAGATGTTTGTGTTTATTGTTATGCTTGTGAGCTGGGATGGTGTAGTATTACTCATTCGAGTACCCTACTACACTGTAATTCCCTGACTCTGTGTGCTTGGTGTATTTACATATACTCGTATACAATCTATTGTTCTGATGCAAGTTGGAGGTACCGGGCCTCGACTCCACCTAACTTAGCAGGTCTGAGCAGGCCCTACACCAATGGATAACGTTGATGGGAGATAACATGAGGTTTTCTCTAGGTCAGTTTCTGTTTTTAGTTAGTGTCATGAGTCTTGTTGTCGCTCTAAGATTTTTGTCTCAAGTTTGGTTGTCATCAGTATGTAATTGTCTTTGCTTGATTTTGTTGGTTTCAATCTATGTGAAATGTTTGGAAATGAATAATAATATTATGTTAGATATAATAGTTTTGCTAGTCGTTATTCATTATTGTGGATTTGGGAATATTAGTTGTGTTAGATTAAGTTAGTAATTTTAGTGATTTTAATGAATTCTGATTAGATATTGTCTTAAGTCATGGATAATATTTTATGATTAATACTATATGGTAGTTTGAAAATATTTTTAGTTAATAATTTATTGTTTGAGAGTTGTCGTATGAGTACTCTAATTGGGAGAATCTCTTTTTCAAAGAAAATTTATTGGTTTCTATTTTTGTGAGTGGTGGGTTTTTGTAACGGTTTTTGAATTTATGTATGGATCTAATTTTACGATGGAAAGAGTTTGGAAAGGGGATTTTTTTTAGGGAGCAGAAGGAAAAAAAAAAAAAAAAAGGTGGGAGGAGATTGCTCTACATTCGTTACACATTGAGGTGAAGTCTGTTTTAGTTCTGGGGGCACAATTGCTCTGGGAGGGAAGGACTCTCGGAACAAGAAATAGGAGACTATTGGAAGCACTTGAAAATATTTTTGATGGTTTTGAGAACATGCTCATTCTTTTCATTTCTGCATACAATCTTTATGAGTAAGTCCAAGACAAAATGCCAAGTGTTCTTAGTATTACTTTCTGTGTATGGTATGTTGGTAGATCTCTCTACATGCTATCGACCCTCTTCGATAACTTATCTTTGAAAGGTTATACCCAGTTGACTGGCTTTATTAATCATGCCTGAAAGTAAATAGTTGGCGGATATTCCTGATTGCTTGACAATGACCTCCCTCGGATACTGGTATTACTTTGTTCTCAAGTCTTGTATGCATCGTTTTGTATCTTGTGAAACCTAGTTTTTTTTATCAGATCCATTTTATACATATCCTAAATTCATTGCATATCATGGATGGTATCTCTTGAGGACATCTCTTGGCAGTTCATAGACTTTAACATGCTCATGTTCCTCGATCAGCGGTGACATTCTTGTAGGTATTTGTTAACCAGATCATGCTCAATGTCCCATGTGTCTCCTTATGCATTGATATTCCAGCACTTGTCACCATCTTCTGCAAAAAGAAAATTTCTCATTCCGTTGTGTTTTTTTTGGATGTTCCTACCAACATCTATGTTCTCTTTTAGCACAAGAGATGTTATAATAGGTGTTTGCATTAGAAATCGCTTTTGTACCCGAGACTCATTGCATCCTATTATGTACCCTGCAGTCATAATATTCTGTGCAGTGGCATCTTAAACCATTTTATCCAACTTTTAGTGTGCCAGGTCTGCATTTTCACTATTGTATGCATGTCTAGCAGGGAGTTTCTACCCATAGTTTTAAATTTTAAAATATTGCCTCCCAGTGGACTCTATAGATGCCCAAACCTTCATTCCTAGCTCCTGCTTAGACGTCTGCAGTTCATTATGGCGTCGAATGGTCATTCTCTTTATTGGAATGATTAAGGATCGGTATTTTTCTATTTTTTATCCTCCATTAACCTGAGTTGCTATTATGTGTATTGGTGTTGTTACTTATTCCTTGCATGCATGCCAACCTAAGTTGTTTGCATTTATACTCTTGGCAAATCCACTCCTTGATACGCGTTCTTGGGTGCCCATACGTTGGCAAGAATCAAGAATTTTATACTTAAACTCTTGCTGTTTTAGGAAGTTTCTAAGTTTATCATGCCTTTCCGTTATAAGCTTGTTCCGAGATCGTAGCTGCTCTGGGTCAGAATCGTTATTTGTGCTTAGTGATAGCCGTCATTATTATTCACCCATGGAACCGGAGAAGGTAAAACTGATCTTGCTTGTATCGTTGTATCCTGAATTCATTTCCAAATTACAACTGGGACTATCGATATTATTTTCACTATAACTTATCCCAAGTTTCAAAGATCTCTAGTCTTTTAACCTTCTTTCGTTATCCAGGAATACGCTCATTCAGACATTACCTTATAGTAATTTACCTCATGATGAGTACTTATCTTCATTTATCATCAAAGTTTCCTGTTTTATTTAAGAATTCCTTAACCCTGCCTATTGCTTTCACTTGAAAGTTTTAAAGCTTTTTTTTATCATGCAATCTTTAGCCGATAGTCTTTTTTATGTGAGTATTATAGTAGTGGAAATTTGTCTCGCGCCATATCATTCACGCTGAGAAGTTTCTAAACTTGTTGGTCGTTCCTATTGGTGTATTCCATGAACCTTCTTCGGGTGCAAGCGCTCAAGCCTTGCAATCCCTTCCTCCTTGCCTCCGTGACCCTCAGGGAAGATGCGGATTTAACCTTCATCGATAGCTTCAAGACAGTGGCAATGTGCATCTGTACTTATCTTGGAACACATCCGTTGAGCCAACATGATTTGCTATTCCAAGGTTATGTGAGTATCCCACTTGCACCGAACTCCTATGATTCCTTCTTCTCAACGTGTTTATGACTAATCTTTTCTTGTTCCAAATCTAGTCTATCCCTTCTTATCTTTTAGGGTATCCGTTGAGAGTCCATTCTAAGTTTATTTATTTCTTTTTCTATCAGAGTTAGATATTGCCTTTGTGCTTGTCAAGATGTTGTGTATTGTTATCACCCTGTATGCGCTTGGCCAAAGATCTTCTCTTTACCCTTTTTCTGAGCAGCGAGATGCTTATTCGTTTGGCCTCAATTCTTTTGTTTATATCCTAAATAACCCTTTATGCATGGTGCTAGTCGAATGTTTACGATCCTTCATGTGCATAGTCATAGAGGTGCATGTAATTTAATGTATCTAAGTATACCGGTGTTGGTCAATATTTGATACCTTCTTAATTGCAGGAAAATTTTATATTGGGCTTTACCTTTATGTTTTGTTGCATGATAGGGCATCACAATATCAGAGAGTGTTATCTTTTATTCAAGGTCTTACGATGGACAAGAGAATTACTTGTTTGAGGATTTCCTATCCAACAAATGTGGAGAAGAATAAGGTAAGCACTCTTACTCTCTTAGAAAAAAAAAAAAGACATACTATAGCCCATATGAGTGCTAGGGTTTTAATTTCATTGAATCCAAAGATAGATTTTCTTAATGTGTTTTGATTTTAAATGAAAAAAAAAATTGATGTAACATAAGGAAGCTTGGAGGTTTAAAATTATGTTTCTCATCAAAAATGGAAGGTCATATTAAGAAAAATGTCCCTTATTGGATCCCTCAAGAGATAACAAATATATTGTATGCAATAATAATACTATTGAGTCTAAGATCTCAAATGAGATTGCTTTTTTTTTTTTAAAAGATGGAAGTGGAAAATCTTTGACTTAGTATGAAATTATATGCTTTTGAGAATTTTTAATAAAACTGAGGATAATGAAGTCAATAAGCCAAAAAATAGATATTAATAATAGTCCTCCTATAGAGACATTTCCTAATCCTATGGAGATCCAATTCTATGGAAATTTAGATGATTCAAAATTCCATCATCCTTGATTGCCCCCCTTCAAATTGATGATTGCTAGATATATAGGTGGTTCCAAAAGGTTAACGTTTCAAAATGAAGGCCTATTAAAGGAGACCATGGTTAATAATAATGTGAATGAAGGGGTGAATATACAATTGATCTCTTACCCCAAGAATGTCCATGAAGGAGTGGACAAGGGTGAAGAGATCAAGGAAATAAAACCTAATGAAATACATAGTGGCTCAGGAAGGCTGAAAAAGAACAAAGAAGAGAAAATGCCACACTATTTTGAAAGGTTGTATAAAGGTTCCAAATATCCTCCAAATAAATAATGATTTTAAAATGTTAGTTGGAACGTTATGGGTTTAGAGCTTATGACAAGAAGGCTATTGTTAGTATGTTTTGCAACTCTTTTTGTAACTTGGATTGCATGTCCTTATAAGAAGTTAAAGTTGTTAGCACTACCCTGCAACTTGCCATTAATTTCATATGGAAAAGTTCTACTAAAATCTTTAAAAAGCATGACAAATGTAAGGGTGGTGTTGTTATCCTCCTAGCTAAAAGGGGCTCCTTTTATTAGTTCTATTGGTCAATCTCCTTGCAACAGATTTTTTTGGGTCATTATTGACAACAAAGATGCTAAATATGGAATTTGTTTTTGTATATGCCTCTAAGATTATAGGGAAAGAGCTATGATGTAGAAATGTATGGTTAACAACCTTGTGGGGATCCCATGGGTTGTGAGAGGTGACTTCAATATAAATGAAAATTGATTTGGAAAGGAAGGGGTAACTAAATTTAGCTGGAAGGGTAATGAAAGGTTTTTCTCCACTAAGATGAAAAGTCTACTTTATCTTAAGGAACCCCTTTAAAAAAATAGAGATACAAGCAAAGTTATTTGGTTTACATGGTGTAATCAATAAAGTGGTCCTAAGAGGGTATATTCAAGGCTTGATAGACTTTATTGTGATAAAACCTTTTTTATCCTAGAGCTGCTAACAATAACAACTATGTTATCTTTTAACCTTATTCTCTTTTTGAATAGGATCTAATTGAGGCTGAACTTTTCTTTAACATGCTAGGAGTAATGGGCAAGGCTCTTTTAAATTGAACTCCTCTTTTCTAAAAGACAAAGATTGTGTGGTGACAAAGGGAATATATATATTTTCAATTTGCTTAAAAATAAATTATGTAGAGAGAAAGTTGGTCCACTAAACATTAATGAAAATTTGAGTGATTTGTGATGAGATAAGTAAAGAATTGCATTCTTTCTATAAGGTATTATTTTCCTCTGAAGGTATTAATAAAATACTAAGGAGGTTAGGAATCTATTTAGGAATATTATTCCTAGGAAGCTTAATTTGGAGGGTGCTAAAGAAATGAAAGAGAATATTAATATTGAAGGGATCAAGAATGCCATTAAATCATCAAAGAATGATAAGTCTCCTAGTAATGATGGATTACCTTTATAATTTTATAAAAATAATATTGATTGGGTTGTAAATGACCCATTAAATGAGTATAATGAGGCCTTCCAAAGTGGTACTCTAGGTGAGAAGGTTAACAAAGGAATCATTAGACTTCCTCTTAAAGACGCTGATAAATCCTTAGTCAAGAATTAGATACTTGTAAGCCTACTTAATGTCTCTTATAAAATTACTGCCAAGACCATTGCCATGAGAATGAGGAATTTCTTCCTAAGGTTGTACCTTGGTCACAAACTAGCTTTGTTGAAGCCAGATATATATTTGAAAATCTAATTACTAGATAGGAAGGACTTGAATGGGCCAAGATTTTTGGGTAAAATATATGCATGGTGTTACTTAATTTTGAGAAAGCATATGATAGGATTAGTTATGCTAATAACCCAAGTATATTTTGCCCAAGCATATATTTAACACAAGTTTAATATTAAGGGGATTCACTATTAGAGTTGGTGTGGTAAGAGTTTGGGGGTTGATATGTATAAGTGCTTGCAAATCAAATCTTACTACAAGATGATATCTTTGTTATAGCTCATCTAGGTTATCCATGTCAAGGCTTTAATATATGGGATGACAATAAAAACTAGTTTTTAGTTAGATTTAGGTGTGGGATGTCCCCTTGGTTGATAGAGTAGAAATAATAAGGAAATATAAAATATAACAAACAAATAGATACATAGGATACTTATTGAAAATAGGGAGGTATTTTAATTATAATAGTGTATGCATAGGGGTATTCAAAAACATAACTTTGAGGGGTAGGAATGAAATTAGAGATATTTATTAGTACCCTACAAATGCACTTGTATTATGGCTTTGTTTATTTAGTAAAACCCTTGGGGAACACCCTTCTTCATCTACACCTAATGCTAATCCCAACGATGATCGTGGACCACTTGATTTTATAGGTCGCCTTGTATTGGGGAATATAAAATGAATGTTAATGATTTTAATATTCTCCATTTGTATATGCAACCTACAATATATGTATGATTATCTCCATCCTTACATGATGATTCTAGAGAAGGTATTCCTAAGGATACTTGTGCTTGTAATAGTATTTTAAGTGTTGATTCTATGTAATCACTTTTTTGTTTCATTAATAGTACAAGTTAAAAGACTTTTTTTGGAATAAATATGGTTATAATCGCAAATGTTTGGGCTTACATGAAAATGGTGTTTTTGACCTTATTAAACCATACAAAAACACATGGCAAAAAGGTTTGGGCTATACTCATAATATGGATAAGAATGTAAAAGGCAAATAAAAATTAAAATTTCAATCAATATGTAAAATTATTCATGGGGCATATTCTTTTTTACCATCAATGCATCCTAAGTTGGTTGATTTATCTTTGCACTTAGTTATCCTTAGGTTCTCTAGATCAATTTTTTAATGTTGAATATCATGTTGAATGTTTGAGTGTGTAACTTATGATAATTTTCCTACATTTTATCATGATATGGATTTCCCATATGATCTTGGTGCTTGTTCTTATTTTGGGGAAAGCGCTCATTCCATAAGCAATTATATTGAGTTATTCTAATATCTACCCACTAAGCCATTTATTTAAGGTCATGGTACACTTGCATTTGGTGGCACAATAGATGTTGATATGGATAAAAAGATAAATATAAAGTATCAAAAATTGGTAAATGTCTATATTCCTACATGAGTGACAATTATTCTACATTGCTTCATAATTATAGTGAGTTGTTTGCATGGTCCTATCAGGATATACAAGATGTTTCCATTAATACTATTATGCACAATATTGTTATTGATCCATATGCTAAGCCAATGTTCAACAAAAAATTTAGAAAGATGCATCCTAAGATTACTTTGTTGGTCAAAGAAAAACTTGAGAAATTATTAAATGTTGGATTCATTAAACGATTTATTCTCCATGGATTTCTACTATATTTCCAATATAGTAAAACTTAATGGATGCATTCACATATGTATTGATTTTAGATGTCTTAGTAAAGTATTGCCTAAAGATGACTTTCCACTTCCTACATATGTTATAATTCATGGATTATTTTTTGGATATAATCAAATAGTTTAATAATTCCCCAACATCAATATAAAACTACTTTTATTGCTCCATGGTGAACATTTTATTACGTTGTCATGCCTTTTGAATTGAAAACACGCTCGTACTACTTATTAGAGGGCTATGGCAGCAAATTTTCATGATTTGATGCATGATATTTTAGAGGATTGTGTGGATGATAGTAAATCTGAGAAAATAATTGATCACCTTTTAGACTTGAGGACTATTTTTTACTGATTGAGGCATTTTCAAGTTTGGATAAACCCTAGGACACTTGTATATTTGGTGTGGATAGTAGTTGATTTCTAGGATTCATTGTATCAAGGTAGATGTAAAAATGATAGATGTTATTCTAAACATGCTTTTCCTCCCAATCTTACACAAATTTGCATTTTATTTGGCAAGATACAAGCTACTAAACACTTTATTTCACAATTGGTTGATCATAGCTTGCCTTTCACTAAGCTATTAAATAAAGATACAAGATTTAAGTGGAATTCTAATTGTGAAAAGACTTTGATGACATGAAACAATGCATGATGAATCCACCAATACTTATACCTAGTATACATGGTCAACATTTATTATAATATATTTCAACTACAAAGTCAACAATTGGTGGATCTTGTTAGCACATTATAATGAACATGGGAAAGAATATGCCACTTATTATATTATTTGAACGCTAGTGGATTATAAAACATGATACATTCCCATGGATAATTTATGTCTAGATGTAATTTATTCACAAAATTTGAGGCATTATATGTTATGTTAAGAAATAAATGTAAGTCAAAGTGAGCACTTTAAATACATGATTTATAAAGCCAATATTTATGGTTGTGCAACATGATGGGTTATGTTACTTATGGAATTCAACTTATATTTATCTCTCAAAAATGCATCAAGTCAAGTAATACTAAATAGCAAAGACAATGTGTAATGCTCATGTACCTATTGATGCATCTTTTCCTAATGAATATATTTTGCATTCAAATTCTTCTTCCCCTTGATCAATATTCTTTGATGGTTCTAGATGTATGATTGCTTTAGGAGTTCAAGCAATTTTGATCCCACCTTCAAGGGTTTAAATTTCATTACCTCATGTACTAATATTGTGGTTGAGTATGAGGCATTGATTGTGGGTTTATGAGCAACTATTACTTTGGTTGTTAAGTCTATTGATATTCATGGTAACTCACAACTAGTAGCTTGATGTAGATTACATGAAGTTATTAGACTAAGAATGTTAGATTGAAATTGTATCATGATTTGACATTACAGCTGTTAGATTATTTTGACTCTCACTAAATTGATGTTATCCCAAAAATGATAATAGACGTGTAAATTCCATGGCTAGTGTTGCATCAATTAGGAGAATTGAATATGATGGTCCTCATTTTATATTTTACTTATTCATCAACTTCCATAACTAGCTATATATGATAGTGATATTCAAGTGTATGCTACATTGGCAAGAGAGGAATAGTTTCATTATATTTACACTTATTTGGATAAGGGGGCATTTCTCCTTAATTGCTCTAAAAATTCCAAAATTTGTATTTGTAAATCTACTTCTAAGTATTTCATCAGAGCACAATTGTGCTTTATAGACATGGATGTAATGGTTTGTTGCTTAGATTCCTACATATTAAAGAGAAAGATGTTACTATTTAGGAGATGCGATTTCCAAATTGTTGGTTCAAAATTTGTTGTGTATGGTATACTATTGGAGCAAGATGGAAATGGATTCATATTATTTTGTTTAGAAATGCCTTGTATATCAAACACAACAATCTAAAACATTCACCCTCTCAATATCTTCAATCATTTAATTCTTCTTGGGTATTTTTTGTATGAGGGTTAGATTTGGTTGGAAATATTGCCCTTGCTTCTTTGGAAAGACACTATTTCATAATCACTGCTATAAATTATTTTATAAAAAGGTTGAGGTCATCCCTTTAACTCTACTAATTGACTTTTGATATATGTGCAAATCTATTTATCGAATTGCCTTTAACTATGGTTATGCATAATGATACATCTTCCATAAATGGAGAAGTGAAAAAGTTCATACACAAGTTTTAAATTGAATTGCATTTCCATTCTCTATATTACCAATAATATAATTGCCAAGTAGAGGCTACAAATAAAAAAATTGAGAAAATTTGGGAAAAATAGTGGATAAACATGGTACAACTAGCATGCACAACTCATAACTACTTTATGTACCTATCATACTAGCATTCACACGCCTACTGTGTATACTCCTTATTCATTGATTTATTGTAGTTAGGGCATTATGTATCAAGTTTAAGAGTCCAATATTATGTGTCCCTTCGTGACATAATTGACAATAACACATATAGGGAACAAAGGTTACATGATCTTGACACTCTTGATGAAATGATATGCACTAGATAATTTATGAGCATATCAATGACAGTTGAAGAAAACTTAAAATAAGAGTGTCATTTAGAGAGATTTTGAGGTTGGCAATTTGGTTCTTTGTGCCAACCCTAAAATATAAATGCAAGAAACAAATTAAGAGGTGAGTTTTGACCTAATTAGTTGGGACAATTCATCATTAATTCTAGGTATGAAACACATTCAAACATTTGGTTTATCCACAATAGATGGAAAATCATTCAAATATCTAATTAATGTCATGCATTTGTAATGCTACTTTGCTTGAGGGTTTGTAGTGTCATATGGTTCAAAGCTTCAACAAGTTTTAGTTTTACAAAATATTATATTTTCGATGGGGCTATCATGAAATAAGCTTACAAATTTTATATTTACAAGGGATATATTCAAATGTTTTATAGATTCTATGACCCATTATCCTTATCCTACTTTTCTCTCACCTACATTCTATCATTGATATATCCTTGAATTCACATGACCATATCCTTGCACTACCACACTTTCATGTTTAACTTTTACATCCTATGAGATATGCTTTTAAGTTTGTTATTAGTATATGACATCTCTTTGTTCTCACATGGTCACCTCTAGCATTTTGGCTATACTCTTTTGTTCATTGTCCTCACCACTAGGAATAACTTTGAAAGCATATTCTCCCCCTTTAATACATATGTATGCTTACACAATCACATATTGGGTCTTATTTATTTCTTGTCACATGTTATCTGTTACATTATTACATGATTATTGTGCCAACATAATCATATCTTTTACACATCACTTTTTATCCTCTCCTACAATTGCTAGCATTCTTTTTTAATGCAACCAATTGGAGGGGCATATCATATCACTAGTACTCTTTTGATGGCTATGATTGCAATGGTTAGCTCTTGGTTATGATATCTCTTGTGCTAGCCTGCATGGCTTTATTATGTGGTATCCTTCATGACCATAAATCACTTACATTTATAGATGCTCCTTCATAGCCATATTGTTTACAATCTCCACTATAGCCACATTTTTTCTTGGCTCCTTCATAGCAATATCATTTTATTGTTGGCTCCTTAACAACCCTTTCTATTTTTTACTTTTACTTTTTATTCATTGACATTGTCAAGTGATTGTTATTAATGCCTACTTTAAATGTTTGTCAGACATGCCACTCATGAAGCTTTGTGATTGCAAGTATTAAGATAAAGCATTGATTACATGGAGCATGCATGAAATCATCATACACATGTATCCTTATTATGATTGTGCTATTTAACTACATGTTGACTACTTGTTTACTTTGCATGCAAAATCATAGTAGGCCACATGCAAGTCAAAGTGGGGAGAAATGTAAGCATGAAAATACATACTTAATAGTTTCACCCTCTATTTCGGCCTCACTTTGGCCTATTTGTCCTAAATGTAGTGACTAGAGTACAAGTAGCATGTTTTTGCATAGAAGAACAAGCAATTAACCTTAACCTAACCTCACACATCTTAAGAGTCCCCTAATCTTCAATTTTCTTGTCCCTTATCCTAGGTTGAGTTTGTGGGTGCGAAATTGACCCTAGTTTAGAATTACAGTGCAGGTTTCATTCCCTGGTTTTTAAATTCAAATTTAATTGGAGGCCCACTTTCAAACCCTTCATACTAGTTTTTACCTTCCAACTTAAGTGGGGAACATTCAACTTTTTGTGCTATGGTGTTGTATAAAAGGATAAAACTTAATTCATTTTAGACTTATCATAAGGGGGATTCATGACACATTGCATCATCACTACAAGACCATAGCACCATCATCTACATCAATAAGAATCGATTAGGCATTTGCATAGATGACTAAAGTAACTATTAAATTGACTCCAAGTGTTCAAGACTAAGGAGAATAACCCTTGTACAACAAACTCCATCATATATGTGGATAACATATAGATTTGTAATGTAGGTCTATATACTTGAGGTGAGCAAGCAAATGTAGATTGGCAACACTTAAGATCAAATATACATAGAAACATTAAATTTGTAGATCAAAGATTGATTCTACAGGTATAGATAGTTTATATGATGCAAAAGGGAATTGAAGCTACAAATAGTGAATTTATTAGTCTCATAGTAGTCACCTTATGGATTTTTGAGCACGAGTTACCATGACAAATAACATAATTCCATCTTTTAGAGTTTATTTGGTATCAAACTTAGAGCTAAGTACTCTAATCCTCTTTGCTGATGTTAGTGCTTATTTATGAACGTGTACCACCCCTCACAATTTATTTGGTATCGAACCTAAAGCTAAATACCCTAATCCTCTATTAATTTTAATATTTATTTATAAACATATTTTATATAATATAATCTATATCTTAGTTCCAAGCACGAGTTACCATGACAAATAACATAGTGCCATCTTTTAGATTTTATTTGGCATCAAACTTAAGAGGTAAGTACTACCCTAATTTTCTTCGTATTTATGAAAATATACCATTTCTCACAATTTATTTGGTATCAAATCTAAAGATAAATATCATAATCCTCTTTGTTAATATTAATATTTATTTATAAACATATTCTACATAATTGAAGACATGATATTTCCACAATCCATGACATAAGATTGTAGAGCTCCCAGAAAACAACTGTGTGTAGCTTTTTGCATCGATGAAGTTTCAGATCACACTTTGTGATCCATCATCAAGAAAGGAATGAAAATGAAGTAAAATTGCAGAGAAGATTCCTTAAAAAGAGAGAATGAATTGACATGGAATATAAGGTTGAACATATGGTGAAGAGAGCATAAGTAGGAAAAGAAAAAAGGGAATAGCTAAATCAAAAATTAGTTTAAAAATAGAAAGATAGAAACCTAATAGGAACAATTGAAAGACAGCAGGAAAGAAAGGCAATGGTTAAAGTGAAATTTGTTAAAAATATATAAAGAGAAAAAATAAAATAATATGAAACAAAAAATTCAAAAAGATGAAAAAATAAAAACAAATTAATAAATACGGAAATAAATATACCATAAGTAGAAGTTCTACAATCCTATATCCAAAAGCTCTACAATCTTATATTTTACATAATATAATCTATCTCACTTGGGAGCACAAGTTAGTGGCAAATAACATAGTGCCATCTTTCAAAGTTTATTTAGCATCAAACTTAGAGCAAAATACCCTAATCCTCTTTATTGATTTTAGTGCTTATATATGAACATATATATCTCATAATTTATTTACTATAGAACCTAAAATTAAATACTCTAATTCTATATAATATAATCTATCTCAACTCATAATTCTAAAATAATTTATTGATTTTAGTGCTTATTTATGAACATATATATCTCATAATTTATTTACTATAGAACCTAAAACTAAATACTCTAATTCTATATAATATAATCTATCTCAACTCATAATTCTAAAATAATGTATCTTTTAATACACATTTTACTAACTTAGTTTTATGTAGTTAAAAATGTAAATAGAGTGATATCAACTATATTTAGTAACTATGCTAACCATGCATAAAATTTCATATATATATGTATATAAACATATTTTATATGGTTAACATGTCATATCCATTAGGAAAAAGGATCCAATAGATAAGCATGTACCAATAGTCATTATGGTGCCCTGCACTAAGACCCTAGTTAAGTATATTAAAAGACTTAGTGACTGAGAAATGATATACTACTAAAAATTTAATAAGGAACCAACACGTGCACATATACATGTGTAACTATATCCTTCACAAGTTACATCAAAGAAACAACCATTCAAATAGTGATACATAAGACGATCACTAATACACACCTTGGTGCACATGTTTGGGTCTAACTTTTTTTAATGTTTTTGGACAACTTGTTGATACCCAAAACTCCAAACAATAACTTTAAACTCGATTCAGATATGGGTCCTCTCCTTAATAACTATGCACTTTGGTTATTACTGTTTGGTGGTGTTAAGTCCTGTGCCTCACTGCGATAACTATTATGTGTTGTATTTTAAACTCAATATAACTAAATTATACTAACTGTGCATAAATATCCCCCTTTACAAATTTCAGTCCAAACCATTGACAATAACAGCAAAATGAAAATTGTTGGAAAAAGTAAGGAAATATTTATAAGACACTGTGTGTACCTCATTGGCAATTAGTTTCACATTTGTTGACACCTGATCTGCAAAATTATAAGCCTCTGACGCAGAGGGGAGTTCACCTAACCTCTCTCGGATGGGATTCTTTTTTCGCTGCAAACAAATAAATGAATGGTGTTAGCAATAGAAAACTCAAATGAAATCAACAGAGGGCACGATTCGTACCAGCTGTGCGTCATAATGGGCAAAAAGAACATCAATTTGAGCGACAAATCGGCTAAGATCGAAGTCTGGCTTATCTGCACTTGTATTCAGAATTTCATCGAGTTGGGGAGGCAGAACAGAGGACGAAGATGAGGATGGTGTGGAAGACATACTGAAAGAATGAAAGAAATTGCAGGACACAGGATGAAACTGCTTCGACTCGAAGGAAAACCTTTGAAAACACAAGAAGAGGGCAAGGGACTAAATGCAGAGACTCCTCTTTAAAATGTGTTTAGAAATACTAGTAATAATCAAAGTAGAATAGTAGACGCACCTTCGAGGAAAGCGCGTTAAAGGTAACGCGAAAGCCATTGTGTCGCATCAGTCAGCACTTCAATCTCTGTAAGAAATGTAGTCAGTCAAGAAAGCGCGTCAGAGTGAATTATTGCGTCGTATCGCTCGTTTCTTTAGTCTCTGTCAGGCAATTAAAGCGGGCCCAATGGAGAAATTTTAATGGGAAAAGCACGCTAGGAAGTTGCCAGTGAGTTGGAAAGCAATTTCGTCCCATCAACGAGACAAACTGCAACGTACAGCACGCCAAATTTACGCTGATATTCATTCCGGTAAATGTTGTGGAAAATGTATGTGATACGTGTATTCTTATTATGTGGAGAGGCATTCTGCAATCATAGCGGGGTGAACATGTCCGGGTGGAAATAAGAGCACTCATTTTTAAATTATGAAACCAACAAAAGAAATTGGAAAAAATCACAAAAATTATTTTTTTTAAATATAAATATATTAATTTTTAAAAAATTGGCATTTTGAAGTGTGAACACATATAAATGTATACATGAAAAGTAAAAATATGGTTTTTCTTAGTTTAATTAGATAAATAAGCAACTCAAGCACAAATTAATTTAAGAGAGGTTATTTTATTTTTGTGGGATTTGTATGGAGTGGAATGGAATGGATCAATTAATAAAGATAGTAAATACAACTAGCAATTGGATTCATAGGTTCAATGGGCACACTGCTAGTTTTATGATTATAGGAAAATTTAGTTAGAGTTAGGTAAGTTTGGGATAATATGAATCCACTTGAAATAAATTTAGAAACAAATGTCTATTTAATTGGACCCATAGGTTCAATGGGCACGATGATAGTTTTATGATTATATGAAAATTTTGTTAGATTTAGGTAAGTTTGGGATAATATGAATCCACTTGAAATAAATTTAGAATCAAATGTCTATTTCTTAGAGCAACAAGTATTAATAATTATATTGGTTTTAGGATGGGAATTAGGGCAAGTAGTTTTCTTGCAAAACAGTAGAAGAATTTTTTATATACAAATTGCAAAATTTGTTTTGTAGAAATAAAGAGTACTTAATTGGTATTTCACAACTAAAGGTGGACAATAAAATCAAAATAATTGTAAATATATATTTAGTAGTTTGATTTCTAGGGATTTTTTGTACACATCTTTTGAGAAGGTCCTTCACCTGCTTAGGTAGGATTACATACATTTTTTCCCAAGTATTTATATCATTGAAATGAAAATGCATGAATATTCATAGATTAGACAAACTTATTACTCTTCACATGCTATGAAAATGAGTCTTTGACGATTAATGTTTCCAATATCTATATTGTTGCCCTATTTGTAGTTACACCCTATGCTTTGTGGATTGTAAGTATTCAAGGCATTTTCAATGGGATTTGTATGTGGCAACCTTGTGTTATTGGAGCAATTGGAACTATTTTATTTCATCTTTGTTCCATGTAGGTCCAATATAATCTTGACAGTTAATGACAAAAAATAGACGTAGATTCAATGGATTGCTTTCATTTTTGTAAGCAAAAGCAATTGATTCACTAAGTGCACCATTGACAAGTCTAGTTGCAACTCACAAATTTGTTTTTGGCATAACTTGTTGTCCAACACAAAATAACACCTTTATTGTAGGTGTTCATCATCTGAATATGAATTTATTGTGTTCCTTTTCTTTTCAACAATGTAGCATGCTAGTGGTTTGTCCAATGCTTTTAACATTCTTTTGTTATGTGTTTCAACCAAATCATTTGTTGAAAACAAATGTATTGATAAACAACGTGTATCTTATTTGTTACAAGATATGTTGTCATTGTTGAATGACATGAGCAGTTGCTAGTTTGTCTATGTTTCCTTAGCATTCCTTATACTTTGGAGGTTGTGAAATATTATTTGGGTAGGTTCATCCCCCTGTTGTCAAAAAATTATGTTCAATGAGACTACTATTTGAAATCTTCTCCGAAGTGTTGTCCCATATGATGATCCAACATACATTAGAATGTCACGTACTGGTGGCAATTGTCCTAGGTCACCAATAATCATGATAGAGCATCCACCAAATGGGATTTGATTATGGTATGGGAATGCTTCACATAGTCTACTATCAATGCACTCTAACAACCTTGGTCCAATGATGATCATTTCATCAATTGAATATAACGAATGGCATGAGAGTGCAATCTAAATGCCATTAATCAAGTATGATTTCCTTGTTCTTGCAGTACCTTTATGATAATTAAAAATGGTGGTTTCCTTCTAGCTTGAGAAGAATGGTTCACAATAATATTGAAAGCATTTTTTTGCTCCAAAGAAAGCTTTCCCTTTGCATAGATGAGTTTGGTTCAATTCGATCAAACTATTGTGTTGAATGGTTACAATCAATGAATGCAACAACATTATCCATGAAGGAGGGGGCAATTGTAGTGGAAGCCCAATTGTGGTATGTTTCAAAGTCTCAAGGAGAAAGCATGTCTAGTTCATCATTAGCAACATCATTTCCTAGGTGGATGGAGGATAGAAGTTCCCACTCCTCTACATCAAGGTGTTCTCAATCTTCTACTCCTCAACATCAACATCAACACAAGTTCATAATCATTGTTGTTATTTAATTTTGGCCTCATTTGATAGGTCTATTGCATGCCTATTGTGTAATGATGTATAATAGATGGTCTGAATTTAGTATAAGCCAATTTGATAGGACAATCAACTCATCCAGTCAAACACTAGTCTAAATACAATATTTTGTTGTCTTATCCGATTGATCACTTACTTTTGTTGTATGCTATGTTGTTATTCAAATTATCTTTTATATTATTGAAGCATGAAAATCAAATATCCAATGTCCTTATTTTGCATAATTTTCTATACTTTGTTTTCCTTAACTTGAATATAGTATTAAGTTTTTGTAATATTCCTTCTTTTACAAATTGTCTTTTATATTATTGAAACATGAAAATCAAATATCCAATGTCCTTATTTTGCATAATTTTTTTATACTTTGTTTTCCTTAACTTGAATATAGTATTAAGTTCTTGTAATATTCCTTCTTTTACTAGAAGCATATTTGGTGGGAGAAATATTCCTTAATCATCATTGAGAAAAGGTACGTCTTTACAGTGGTTTGCAAGAAAACATACACAAAACATAATACGTCTAATATATGCATCTCATCTTATTTATATCCCCAGATGACACAACTGGAGAGTTTGAAAACATCAAGAAGTTTATGAAAGATAACATGGATGTATGCAAGTGGGTTGGCCTTTCAATAGTAATTATTCAAGTGTGTGAAATCTAGAAAAATTTTCTAGAAATCTAGCAAAATTTTCTAGAAATCTAGTTGAACATTGCCTAATAAAATCTAGATGTACACTTAAATTATATATTTTCCCGATATAATATAGGCTTTATAACATTGCACGTATTTGATGGCATCTTGTGGGTTTGTGGATTGCATTTGCAATAAAAGGGACTTTTGTCTTTTTGTTTTATGGTTTAAGCGTTTATGTTTTTCAAAGGATTTCTTTTTTCCATAGAAAACTATTTTTTTATGTTGAACATTGCCTAAAATGGGTAATAGAAAGAAATAAAGAGAAATTATAGCAATGGCCATTAATTACCAAAGTAGATCAAAGAGGATATGATGGGACAACCAAAGCAATAGTATTAGGAGTCAAAAATGATCTTCAACCCATATAGAAATGATAGAATAGAAGGTACAAGAAAAACACAAAAATAGATTCTAACCAACCAAGATGATTAGACCAAAATATGTCCTATATTCCAAACATCATATATTCCCAAATTAGAGATAGAACAATTGCTAGATAAGAAGACATAGTTATTATAGTCTTAGACAAGGGATAATTTTTTTCCTAATTTGTATAGAAAAAGGATTAACATCTTAGTCATCCTTGGTAAAAGGGCCAATACAAGATCTAATAATGCCATAAAATAATAGCTTGGATTAAGTGGTCCTAGTTGGGCAATTCTAAGGGGATTAACTTTACTTTGCTTTCTTGCAATCCACAAGATCACCCGACATGATCTATAAAGATCTGTGATTTGTATCTTCCCTCATGCATTAACAGAATTCAATCTTTTATTAAACAATTAGAAAATTCTTATTTTATGCAATGGAAAGGTTCCTACAAAATTATTTTTTGAAAAAAAAAGGTATTAAAGATCTCCCTAGTTAAAGCTAAGTCAAAATAAGGTGGGTCAAACTGTCTTGCCATGTACATATAAATAACACTATTAAGTGTTTACCAATGAGAGGGTTGGATGGTTCCTTCGCACCAATCTCCTAGTCTTCAACAATTGGTGTGTACATTCCTACTACAAAATTCAGCACTACCGAGCTTTGAACTTGGACATTGTAAATAAGGTTGGAGACAATTCATGAACCCAGATCTCGTCACCTTAAAATCAAAATTAAATTAAACTTGATTCTATTTTGGTTGAAATCTAAAGTGCCAAGAAACTATTTTTCTATATACATTTGTGGGAAGGCCCACAAGAAAAAAAATTGATTCCTACTGGCTAAGTTAGTTAGGGTCCTATAGTACTTAGTCAATCCCTTTACAAACATGTATGAATATCTCATTTTAGAAGGTGAATTGGGCAATGGGCATGACTATAATGTAAATACAATATTGTATCCAATCCATGTTTATTTATAAATCCCCAATCAACTCTAAACCCTAGCCACCCCTCAGATAGAAGAAATAAAACTAAATGGGCAAAGCCCAAATGCTATAAAAACTTAATGGGCATTTATTATTTTAGCACAAGGGATTCGTTTAAGACATGATTTGGGCTAAACAACTCACTTAAACTATGAAGAAAATGAATCTTATTGAGCATCACTACATGAAATGCATAGATTAGTGGTCTAGATTAAAAGGACTACTATGAAAGAGATCCTAGCCATTATATTTTACAAATAAATAATAAATGATAAAAAAACAAAAAAATTATAATATCTTTTTATACTCTCTTTACCGTCGTTGCCTTTTTGGCATTTTTTTCTTAAATATTTTGTTGTATAGGATGTATGAGCATGTGCTCCCTTTGAAGGGACTTTGGTGTCTATTTTCTTCTTGTTGGTGTTCAATTTTTTGAGTTTGTTGATGTTTAAATTTTTGGGTAGGTTAATTTATTAACTAGTGATGGAGGAACACATTAATTTTAGATGTCCCATCTACTACATGAGCTAAGGAGAATATAATGGCTTGAAACATAGTTTCAGGAGAATCACTCACTATCTGATTCTGGTATCTTGGTCAAAGGTGCTTAGTTTTTTACCCTGAAGAATGAGTCACCTTCAAGGATCAAGGTTTATAGAGGATTATGATGAGTACATAATTAATAACCTCATTCTTCAAATGCATTCCAGAATTGGTGGTGTTAAGTGCTACAATTACCTCCATCAGAGGCGTACATGTTATTCTAAATAAATGGTCAAGCGAATCTACAAGGAAATGTTGGAGATGTGTGGGGAAAGCAAAAGAGGAAAGGAAAAGGAGGTTCATGTTTCCATTAATAATATTTGGGACAAAAACCTAATGCAATTCTAGAAGCTCAACGCTATGATTTTCCTAGTCAAATATAATAACACATACTATTATGATGTCCTCTACCAGAGACTTCACCACAATCCTTAACGAATTATTATTAATTAAACATCTCATATTTATTAACACTCACTCATCTCTACATTGTAAAGACATGTCCCTAGATGTTACAATAGCACCTAAGATGTAAGTTAAATTTCTTTTTTTAATTGCACATTAAAATTCATAGACTAATTTTAACATTTTATACACATCAATAACATTTTAACTAAATTTAGAGTCACACAAAGTGACATGACATGGTTATGATTAGTGGCTTTTGTGGCATGTGGTTGACAAACAAAATTTAAATACTCTACAAATGCAATTTCATCTCCCTAACTTCATATGGCCATGAGATTGGATTCATTAATCCAAAACACAATAGTGGGTTAACATTTGACGACTAAATATGGCCTTAAATTATTTTTTGACAGTTGAATTTTATTTTATTTTTAATATTTTGTTTATATCTACACAGAATGATGCAAAGCGGATAGCAGGTCATGGAAAACTGTTTACCAATCTACTAACCAGTCGCTAGCATACATTTTCTGTGTATGTCTTTCCATCGGCAAAACCCATTCCATCAGCTAGCCTAAAACTCCTCACGCTGATGTCCCTTCTCTGGCTAATCAATTTTGCGCCTATCGGCGGGACTATCATTGTCGGTAAATGGTTTGTATCTCCTACCGCTACGTCGATATGATTATTTTGCTTTGGTTGAACCCCTGAACCAACCGTACCACTGAACCAATACTATTGGTTCAACCGCTTAGCTTAAAATTACTATCGGCAACTCTCACTGCATTGTTGAACCACTGAACCCATCGCGTTATTGTACCGGCACTACCATAGAACTTCCGCCACTCGCTGAACCTTGGAACCTCGTAACCGTGGAATTGTTGAACTGGTTCAATGAGTGGTTCAACTATCGCTACTTCTCTCACTTTCTCCATCACCGAATGGTTGAACCAAATGGTTCGATTGAACCGGTGAACCTCTGAACCATTGAACCAGTTCAAAGGTTCAATCAAACACTTAACCAATTCAAAATTCCTCCGAAACTTTACTTACCTTCTCACAAGAATTCTTTGAGCCAATGAACCTGATGTGCAGGTGGACTATTGAACCTTTCTTTAAAGATTCAACCAAAGACTTTTCACCTGATTTTAATTATCTGTGGAACCTGATGAATTCCTTGCGACCTCCATTGAACCGAAAGATCATTGAGCCTTTGAAATTGGTTTCAACACATAAATTTTAATTGTCTGTAGTGCTGATCTATCCAGTCGAACCCCTCATGGCCTTCCCAAACTGTTTCTTCTACAAACATATGAATTTTCCTAACTTTAACAACCTAGCACATGAGGATGCTAGGATTCATCTCAGCATGTTGATCCTGCGAAAATGAAATGCACAGAAACAAAACAGAAAACCTAATCTAACATAAACAGCCATTCCACCGATTACGAAGTAATCAACTGGTGGAATGGATTAAGAACCCATCACAGGTGCAAACCAGAAAATTGACTACACAAGGAAATCGAACACCCGAAAACAACACAAATAGGATCTTTCTTTTATTGCTTCCAGAAATTGTTACATATATCTGATTTTAAAGTTATAGAACTTTACTGCTCTCTATAACAATCTCAATCTTTCTTCCTATATATCTCCAATCGATCTGAGCTGAGCTATTTAACTACTTACCAATAGTAGTACTGACTTGATTCCCAGCAGCTAGGAGACAATTCCAAGCAGCTGGGAGATGATAACTACCTAACAAACTTCTAACAAACTAACAACCTTATCATGACAAATCGATAAGTGTCCTAGCGACTTACAAACAAAAATTGAATTACAAACACCAATGACAAGTCTGGTCAAACAGACCTTATTACATTAAATATAAAAAATACATAAGATGCATAAGACTCTAGTCTTCATGGGGTGTTCCTGCACCACAGAACTTGGATGAAGTGAAAGAAAAGGCTGCCATTATTTATATAACAACTTATCTGTAACTAACAGGTGTGTTTCCATGAAGCGTATCCTGCTACAACCTCTAGAACCAGTGCCAAAACAGTGTCCTCTAACAGAGATGGTCGCATTTCCATAAAGATAAGAATCAAGATATCGACTACCAAGGTCGATTAGATTCAAAAGTAAACTAACAAGATAAGACTTACCTCTTATGACACATTGGTTCACATTTTTGTTAAACACTTATACTCGTTTGGCAAATAAACCACTCGTAACCTAAGGCCTATATCTCTCTCCTCAAAAAATACTCTATGTCTCTCTTCTTCGAGAGTCATCTGAAAACATGTAATCCTGTTTCAACTTGTAACCAAACAAATTATGATCAGTGCATCATTATTCAAATAATAAACCAAATTTCATAATGCAATATTAAATTGACAATAACATAATCATTTCCATAATTTCATAAATGACATTCAATATAATCCATATCTTTCCTTGTCATTATTCTAGACATCAAAATAGATTTACTTATGTCCAAGTAAAAGTAGAAAGTATAGCAAGGCAAAAATTAGAGATGTAACATTATCCTTCCCATAACAGATGTAAACCTTCACCAAAGACTAAAAGATTTGCCTGAAGACAAGCTTGTAGATCAACTAATGTGCTCTACCTCAAAGCTTCATGGAACACACCCATTCTAGAATAAGCATAGATGAGAACTAATTGACATGATCATTCAAAGTGGTTTCCCAACAATGTTCTTCACACTGAGTGTAGCAGATACAAAGTGACCAGACTTGCATCATATTATGCCAACTACACAACCTTTAGATCCACAACAAGCTTCAAAGTGGAGGGTACAAAATATAGTTCAAAACCCACACATTGTTGCTCTCTATGTGCACCTTAGATTCAAAACCTTTTGTGAAGATGTCTTACAAAAGCTTCTTGGTGCAAATAACTATTGGTATAGGTAAGAAACCTTCTACAACCTTCAAATAATAAAATCTTTTTTTTTTCCAGACTTTCAATAATTGCTTAGTAATAATCTATATCAACAGGTGTGAATGGCAACATAGAGGCTCTACACATATTCATGGTTTCCTTTGGCTCCAACACGCACCTGACATTAGCAAGTTATAGTGGAATAACCAAGAGTCTACACAAAAAGAACTTGACTACATTGATAGCTATGTCTCTACTTGGAACCCACAAAGTGCTGAATCAAGAAATCATACTTTGCATAGGGGTAAGTGCAAGAAGATGGGGGGCCAAAAAGGGGTCTTAAGTGGCCACTTTTTTTTTGAAATCAGGAAATACTGGCCTTGGATGAGAAATTGAGCATAGTTACACTCAAAATTTAGAGATGCAACCAAAACAATGTTCGTAGTGCTCCGAGTCTACTTTCTAAACTACTTTTTTTTTTGAAAATGGCATAGATTAAGGGGTTCAAAAGAGGGAGCCACAGAAATTGGTGTTGTTTCTGTCAAAAAAACATAACATAGCATGTTTTGTGGCTCCCTCAAAAGGTCAACTTATTTTTGGTATTTTTAAAATCGCTTCAATGAGAAATTAGCTAATAGCATGTAGTTTATGCCCGATTTTTCTGATAATTTTTTGATGAAAATTTGATTTTTTACTAATTTTTAAAGTGGACACATCCTAAAAAATAGAATTTTGGCCGTGCTACCCCTATAAATTTTGAAAACTAATTGAAAATCATTTTTTTATTTTTTTAATATTTGTAGAATGGAGTCTAGTTTCTAAATATGTAATTTTTTTGAAATTTGAATGAATAGTTATTTTACAATGAAAAAAAGACCAAATAATGGTTTTTGCTTAAAAACGGACACACAAACAAAAGAAATTAAAGATGAAAGGCTTAACATTGTTAAAATGTGAAAAAAATCACATCGTCAAATAGCTAAGAGAAAGCCTAACATTACCCATGTGTTTGATTTGTTCAACCTTGAAACACGTGCAAATCTGAGGGTTAGCACGAACGAAATTATGTGAAATTTTGAAGAATATAGAAAAACATGTCTGTGACTGTTCATAAGGCACTCCAAGCCTTTGGGTTGGAAATCCAAAGCAAATCCCAAGCCCAAGGCTTGGGATTCCCAAAGCAAGAAATAACGCAAGCGCGTTATAACGCGCTCGCGTTATGTTTTGCCTTGCATTTTTTCCGCAAGTCTGTCTTTTGTCATGTTTGACATAACGCGAGCGCGTTATAACGCGCTCGCATTATGTCCCACTCAAATTTGTTTACGTTCAAAGCTATTAATCATGTGGGTTAAGGGATAAGGGATAGAGTTGGAGGGTTTAGGGATAAGGGATTAGCATTTAAGGTATAGTATCGAGCCCGTTGAGGGTCTAGGAATAGGAATAGCATTTAAGGTTTAGGGATGAGGGATGACAGATTACGGTTGAGGGTTTAGGGTTTAGGGATAGGATTGAGGGTCGAGGGATCAAAGTTAATGGTTGAGGGATTAGGGTTTGACATTGAGGGTTGAGGGTTGAGGTTCAAGGGTCAAGGGTTTAGGGATAGGGTTTAGGGTCGAGGGATTAGGGTTAAAGTAGAGTGTAGAGGGTGTAAGGATTAGGGATAGGGTTGGAGGGTTTAGGGATAAGGGATTAGGGTTTAAGGTATAGTATCGAGTCTGTTGAGGGTTTAGGAATAGGGATAGCATTTAGGGTTTAGGGATGAGGGATTATAGTTGAGGGATGATGGATTAGGGTTGAGGGTTGAGGGATTAGGGTTTAGGGATAAGGTTTAGGGTTGAGGGTTGAGGGATTAGGGTATAAGGTATAGTGTTGAGGGTTGAGGGTTTAGGATTAGGGTTTAGGGTTGACGAATTAGCATTTAATGTCGAGGTTAGGGTTAGAGTGTCGAGGGTAGAGGGATTAGGGATAGGGTTTAGGGTTGAAGGTTTAAGGATTGAGGGTTGAGGCTTTAGGGATGAGGGTTTAAGGCTTAAGATATAGTGTCAAGTGTTGAGGGTGTAGGGATAGGGTTTAAGTTTTAAGGGTTAAGGGTTGAGGGATAGGGATTAGGGTTTAAGGTATAGTGTTGAGGGTCGAGGGATCAGAGTTAAGAGTTGAGGGATTAGGGTTTGATGTTGAGGGTTGAGGGTTGAGGTTCGAGGGTCAAGGGTTTAGGAATAGGGTTGAGGGTCGAGGAATTAGGGTTAAAGTAGAGTGTGGAGGGTATAAGGATTAGGGATAGGGTTGGAGGGTTTAGGGATAAGGGATTAGGGTTTAAGGTATAGTATTGATTATGTTGAGGGTGTAGGAATAGGGATAACATTTAGGGTTTAGGGATGAGGGATTAGAGTTGAGGGATGACAGATTAGGGTTGAGGGTTGAGGGATTAGGGTTTAGGGATAAGGTTTAGGGTTGAGGGCTGAGGGATTATGGTTTAAGGTATAGTGTTGAGGGTTTAGGGATAGGGTTTAGGGTTGAGGGATTAAGATTTGACGTTGAGGGTTGAGGGTTGAGGGTTTAGGGTTAGGGTTGAGAGATGAGGGATCAGAGTTAAGGGTTGAGAGAATAGGGTTTGACGTCGAGGGTTAAGGGTTGAGGTTCAAGGGTCAAGGGTTTAGGGATAGGGTTGAGGTTGAAGGGATTAGGGTTAAAGTAGAGTGTGGAGGGTGTAAGGATTAGGGATAGGGTTGGAGGGTTTAGGGATAAGAGATTAGAGTTTAAGGTATAGTATCGAGTTTGTTGAGGGTTTAGGAATAGGGATAGCATTTAGGGTTTAGGGATGAGGGATTAGAGTTGAGGGATGAGGGATTAGGGTTGAGGGTTGAGGGATTAGGGTTTAGGGATAAGGTTTAGGGTTGAGGGTTGAGGGATTAGGGTTTAAGGTATAGTGTTGAGGGTTGATGGTTTAGGGATAGGGTTTAGGTTTGAGGGATTAGGGTTTAGGGTTGATGAATTAGGGTTTAATGTTGAGAGTTGAGGGTTAAGGGTTGAGGGTTGAGGTTGAGGGATAGGGTTGATGGTCAAGGGATTAGGGTTAAATAAGAGTGTCGAGGGTAGAGGGATTAGGGTTTAAGTTATAGTATCAAGCCTGTTGAGGGTCTAGGAATAGGGATAGCATTTAGGGTTTAGGAATGAGGGATTAGAGTTGAGGGATGACGGATGACATATTAGGGTTGAGGGTTGAGGCATTAGGGTTTAGGGACAAGGTTTAGGGTTAGGGTTGAGGGATTAGGGTTTAAGGTATAGTGTTGAGGGTTTAGGGATAGGGTTTAGGGTTGAGGGATTAGAGTGAAGGGTTGAGGGATTAGAATTTGACATTGAGGGTTGAGGGTTTAGGGATAGGGTTGAAGGTCGAGGGATTAGAGTTAAGGGTTGAGGGATTAGGGTTTGATGTTGAGGGTTAAGGGTTGAGGTTCGAGGGTCAAGGGTTTAGGGATAGGGTTGAGGGTCAAGGAATTAGGGTTAAAGTAGAGTGTGGAGGGTATAAGGATTAGGGATAGGGTTGGAGGGTTTAGGGATAAGGGATAAGGGTTTAAGGTATAGTATCGATTCTGTTGAGGGTGTAGGAATAGGGATAACATTTAGGGTTTAGGGAAGAGGGATTAGAGTTGAGGGATGACAGATTAGGGTTGAGGGTTGAGGGATTAGGGTTTAGGGATAAGGTTTAGGGTTGAGGGCTGAGGGATTAGGGTTTAAGGTATAGTGTTGAGGGTTTAGGGATAGGGTTTAGGGTTGAGGGATTAGGATTTGATGTTGAGGGTTGAGGGTTTAGGGTTTAGGGTTAGGGTTGAGAGATGAGGGATCAGAGTTAAGGGTTGATGGAATAGGGTTTGACGTCGAGGGTTGAGGGTTGAGGTTCGAGGGTCAAGGGTTTAGGGATAGGGTTGAGGTTGAAGGGATTAGGGTTAAAGTAGAGTGTGGAGGGTGTAAGGATTAGGTATAGGGTTGGAGGGTTTAGGGATAATTGATTAGAGTTTAAGGTATAGTATCAAGTTTGTTGAGGGTTTAGGAATAGGGATAGCATTTAGGGTTTAGGGATGAGGAATTAGAGTTGAGGGATGAGGGATTAGGGTTGAGGGTTGAGGGATTAGGGTTTAGGGATAAGGTTTAGGGTTGAGGGTTGAGGGATTAGGGTTTAAGGTATAGTGTTGAGGGTTGATGGTTTAGGGATAGGGTTTAGGTTTGAGGGATTAGGGTTTAGGGTTGATGAATTAGGGTTTAATGTCGAGAGTTGAGGGTTAAGGGTTGAGGGTTGAGGTTGAGGGATAGGGTTAATGGTCAAGGGATTAGGGTTAAATAAGAGTGTCGAGGGTAGAGGGATTAGGGTTTAAGGTATAGTATCGAGCCTGTTGAGGGTCTAGGAATAGGGATAGCATTTAGGGTTTAGGAATGAGGGATTAGAGTTGAGGGATGACGGATGACAGATTAGGGTTGAGGGTTGAGGCATTAGGGTTTAGGGACAAGGTTTAGGGTTAGGGTTGAGGGATTAGGGTTTAAGGTATAGTGTTGAGGGTTTAGGGATAGGGTTTAGGGTTGAGGGATTAGAGTGAAGGGTTGAGGGATTAGAATTTGACGTTGAGGGTTGAGGGTTTAGGGATAGGGTTGAAGGTCGAGGGATCATAGTTAAGGGTTGAGGGATTAGGGTTTGATGTTGAGGGTTGAGGGTTGAGGTTCGAGGGTCAAGGGTTTAGGGATAGGGTTGAGGGTCGAGGAATTAGGGTTAAAGTAGAGTGTGGAGGGTATAAGGATTAGGGATAGGGTTGGAGGGTTTAGGGATAAGGGATAAGGGTTTAAGGTATAGTATCGATTTTGTTGAGGGTGTAGGAATAGGGATAGCTTTTAGGGTTTAGGGATGAGGGATTAGAGTTGAGGGATGATGGATTAGGGTTGAGGGTTGAGGGATTAGGGTTTAGGGATAAGGTTTAGGGTTGAGGGCTGAGGGATTAGGGTTTAAGGTATAGTGTTGAGGGTTTAGGGATAGGGTTTAGGGTTGAGGGATTAGAGTGAAGGGTTGAGGGATTAGGATTTGATGTTGAGGGTTGAGGGTTTAGGGTTAGGGTTGAGAGATGAGGGATCAGAGTTAAGGGTTGAGGGATTAGGGTTTGATGTTGAGGGTTGAGGGTTGAGGTTTGAGGGTCAAGGGTTTAGGGATAGGGTTGAGGTTGAAGGGATTAGGGTTTAAGGTATAGTGTTGAGGGTTGATGGATCAGAGTTAAGGGTTGAGGGATTAGGGTTGAGGGTTGTAAGGATTAGGGATAGGGTTGGAGGGTTTAGGGATAAGGGATTAGAGTTTAAGGTATAGTATCGAGTTTGTTGAGGGTGTAGGATTAGGGATAGCATTTAGGGTTTAGGGATGAGGGATTAGAGTTGAGGGATGACGGATTAGGGTTGAGGGATTAGGATTTGACATTGAGGGTTGAGGGTTTAGGGATAGGGTTGAGGGTTGAGGGATTAGGATTTGACGTTGAGGGTTGAGGGTTTAGGGATAGGGTTGAGGGTTTAGGGATAGGGTTGAGGGATTAGGATTTGACATTGAGGGTTGAGGGTCGAGGGATCAGAGTTGAGGGTTTAGGGATTAGGGTTTGACATTGAGGGTTGAGGGCATTTTCTATCATGAACTTGATTATGAGGGCTTGCCCTTCATTGTTATGCCTATCATATGGCAGAGCATCTGGCAAGCCCTTGTAGGAAAAAGATGTGATCAATGCAAAGGATGCAATGAATCTATAGCAGGAAAAAACACGAGCGCATTACAGTGCGAGTGCGTTATAACGTGCTCGCGTTTTATATTTCTATTGAAATGGTAAAAAAGTGGTTACCCCCATGATCCAGGCCCACATGCTCTATTTTCTTACTGATTCTGCGCGTGCTCCGATAAAAAAGAAGTGCTTTCATGCTATTGGGAAGTTCACATGCACATTTGACACATTGTACCACCTTTGCATGATCTTTCCACCACCTTTTCTGCTTTGCCAACTTGAGAAGGAGGAAATAACATAGTTTTCACACCAAGTTTGATATATATCTACTCGAGTTTCAATTTTTGTAGTGTTGCAATGTTAATTGTGATTCAATTTTAGGAATTTAACACCAAAAAGGAAGCAAGTGGTGAAAAACTCAAATTATTGAGGAGTTTGATGCAAGAAGATAAAAACACTACATAATTGGGTACTCTCTCCATTCAAATCTTCATTTTTTAGGTATGTCAAGTCTTTACATGCATGTTCTTTACATTTTCCTTATTTCGGATTGAATTACTTTATCATGCTTTATCATACATGTTTAAAATAGACACATTCCCAATCAAGAAAGCAACCTACAATCTCACATGATGCCATGCATATTTTCTACACTTGGGCTCTTTAATAATTATGTGTAATAAACAAACCTTAGTTCATACCATGATGTCAAACTATACAAGAATAAATCCTTACAACATAAAAAAAATACAATCCCACTATTATCATGTATTCATTTCTTAGGAACTAATATTGGTCTCTTTATCATGCTACAGACAAATTCTCCGTCATGCCGAGGAAACGATCAAGAATTAAACCAACATAGGAAGAGATAGAAGCTAAGAATGCAAAGAAAGTAATGGCTATGAGGGAACTTCATGAGAAGAGGAAATTGGACACGATAAATGAAGACATACCAATTGAAGAGGAACCACAACCATCACAAAGAGATATGGTATTGGCGGCACAAAGAGAATGAATGCAAAAATTTCGTGGTACGAGAGATTTGAATACCATAGTTGGAGACACGTCCTTTACTGCAAGTCAACATGTAGGGACACCATCTACCACATCTCAAGTTGAGAGTACATCATCACTCACATGTGATGAAGAAGGTACGCCATCATTCCCACCTCAACCTCAAGGTATGTCATCTATTCCATCTTCGATCGAAGGTATGCCATCTAACCCATCTCATTTAAATATTGATGAAATTCCTAATGTTGAGATGAATTTACCTAACTTGACACCACCTAGAATTTTGCATAGAAAGCCAAAGTATTTGATTGATATTGATGAGAATATTTTGCAGCCAATGGAAGGTAAGATTCCAAAATGCACTTGTAGAAGATATGCTAATAAGATTTGGAGATTGTTCTTTGAAAAGTTAAATGAGACTGCAAGATGTCAACTATTCGTTGAAATGATGCGAAGTATAAAGTATAGGTCTATCATGAAGATTCTTGGGTTGAGAACATCAGAGGCTTCAAGTGAAAAATCTATTGTCAAGAATCTAATGAGTGCGTATGAGAGTGTGGGTAACACCTCACGCACAAAAGATAGTAATGCAACACGACGTGTGATTACATCGACTATAGTAAGTAGTCAAACGAGGAAAGCTCGTCTCATTAGAAAGACAAGTCAAGAATTGAGAATTAATAGGAAAACTTTATCAAGAGCCGTTGGAAGACACCAAAGAATTGAGGACACTAATGCCAATGAATTATGGGCGTTCTCGGGGAGACTACCACGAAAAGATAAACCAATTGTTGAAGCATTGAGATCACTAATTGATGACTTTTGGAAGAATTACACAAGGGTATCTTTGAATCAAAGGGATGTGGTAAGAAGGAGAATCGGTAGTTAGAACCGCGAGCCACATCCAAAGCATTTTTTGGATGAGACTCAAACATAGTTTTATGGTAAATTTCTAGAGAAATATCCTCAAATTAAAATTTGTCAAAGATATTTTGAAATGCTAAAACCTTTCTATGTTAAGATAAATCACACACGCACTACTTGTTGTAGATTACATATTGAATTTTCTAACCATTTTGATGCTTATAGGTCTATATGTTTAGATATGCATACTAACAATGATTTGCAAGGTTGTACCATATGTGCCCCACCAACATCTTCAAGAGACTTCATATCAAGAATTTTATGTGAAAGAGAGGAAGGTCAAATATTCTACAAGAAATTATGCTTGGATGGCACATGTCATCGTTGCGGTGGCTTGCAACATTTGCCAATATGTGAACATATGGAAATAACACATGCAGTTGGAAATGAACTAGTAGAGTTTGGCAAGTATAAAACAGTGGCATACAATACAAAATATGGTAAAGAAGCAAAGAGGTGTGAATTAGTTATTGAAAAGATTCCAGTGTATCAGTTTATGCCTATATTTCGTGACAGCATAGTGTATGAGTATGCAAGACATGCCCATAGAGCTCGATGGTTGGACTTGCAATTCAAGTTATGCAAGGACACATTTCCAGTTGGTAGCATTGTTTCAGTCGTCGACTTTGCAGAGAACTACAGTCTACAGCCACAGCGTGAGGTGCAATCACAATATTACAACTCCACACAGGTTTCTATATTTGTGCACATCGCATTCATTCATGCGAATGATAGTACAGAGGATGACAGGAAGATCATAAGGGAGCATAATTTCTATATTAGTGATGATCGCATGCATTCTACGGAGTTCGTGCAAGGTTGCTTTTAGGTGTTCTACAATGATTTGGCTAGAAGGGGCATATCGTTTAGTCAGCATATCATATGGTCAGATAATTGTGCGTCACAATTCAAAAACTCGCAGAATTTCTATTGGCTGAGTAGGAGGCATAATTTTACAGGTATTCAACATATGTGGAACTTTTGTGAGGCCGGGCATGGAAAGGGGGAGCATGATGGTACAGGAGCATGTATCAAAAGACCCAAGCACGAGAAGAGTTAAAGTATAAAGACAATGCAAAGTTGACAGATGCAAAATTGATTGTCGAGTGGTGTAATGCTTCCATGGGTCCAGGTAATGAAGGTAAGTCTTTAGTTTGTAGATTTTTTGGGTTGATAGATGATACTAACATTGCACCATATGAGGATTGTTGTACACTGACATGATCAAATGAGATGCACTCTTTCAGAAGCTCAATTGCAGGTTCATGGAGTATCCATACACGAAAGATGTCATGCTTTTGTTCTTCCTGTACAATTCAAGTCTGGGATGAGTGCGAGTCAAAGGAGTGGGTTGACGAATGGCAGTTAAGTTATCTTAGCCCACTTGACATGTATCGACCCCCGACGGCACTGGAACTAACATAGATGGAATCATCAGTTGACTTTGACCACATATCAGATTTAGTTCAACTAGGTAATATAGGGCACGTATATGCATCTAATTTCATCTAGTTCAACCAGGTAATGTCATCTTACTTTGTAGTGTTTTTGTAATGTTGACTAATTTCATCTAATTTGCTACACATATCAATGTAGGGCACATATATGCAGTTATTGCAGATGAAGATAATGAAGAGGGAATAGATTATTACTTATGTCATTGTGTTGAGGCCAAAAAGAAATTGGAGGCCCCTGTTACAGATGGAGAAAACATCGAATACCCTACAAGATCAGTGGTTATTATTGGAACATGGCTTAGAAGGTACCCACATAAGAGTGTTAATATTTGGCTATTTCAAGACTTTGACATGCATCGGAAGATTCTTCATTACTCGAACCTTGTCGTGGCATCCAATGTTCATTTGATAAAGTATCGGGGTAGACCTTTGAACAAAATATTGTGGAAGGTGCGTGAGTCTGACCATGAAGCAATACTTGACACAATAAAGAGTAGAGCAGACCCAGATGGTTCATTGGATTAATTTGTAAGTATTCACATTGATTTTGTAAAGTTATGTTACATTGATTTTACACATATGTACACATTTTTACATCATCATGTTATGCATTTTTGGTGTCTTGCTCCTGATGCGACCAAACTCATAACTCACCCTACTAGACACCATTTGATGATCTCTCCAACACTCTGGATCCAGGGCACCCAATCATGATGATGACCTATATACCATTCTCCCAAGGCGCTCATAATGAATGAAAAGAAGACCAAGGGCGCCCAAGCTTAATAGACTTATTTCTTTCAATTTTGATGATCCAAACTCTTGCAATATGATATCCACTTTCATGCCTTTAGATCTTCCTTCACATATAGGGCGCCAAATCAAGTTGAAAAATCTGCATAAGGGCGCCAAACTGGATGAAAGGAGACATAAAATGCACCTTAGGACTCCATGCTAAGGTACATTGGGCACCAAATCAAGGTGATTTTAAGTCACTTTGAGTCATTTGGGGTCAGTTTGAGTCTTTGAGTCATGTTGCAAAAAAGTGTCAATGTTGTCAAGTTGCACAAAGCAACTTTTGCATTTTTGGTGTCCTGCTCGTGATGTGACCAAACTGATTGTTCCAACGCGTCCGGATGGGTAGATTTACGCTAGGCATGGTCCTTTTTTTCACCCAAACATGTCGAAACAGTCTGAGCTACATTGAACCAACGATATCCCTGAAGAGTCCAAAGTGTAAAAAGGCAACAATCTTTGACGAGATGTTACTTGAAAACTGTGTCACTTAGAAACATTCTGTCTGAGGTAACATGATCATGTAAAGTACCTCTACAATAACCTCTCTCAGTTTTTTATATCTCTGAGGCATTTGCCCGTGGTGAAAGGTTTTCTGCTACCCAAAAAATCGTTAGAAGGAGGCAGTGTAAAGTTGAAAAGGGGTGTAACTTTCGTCCTGCTCCTGATGCGACCAAACTGACTATTCCAACACGTCCGAATGGGTATATTTATGCTAGACATGGTCCTATTTTTCACCCAAACATGTCAAAACAGTCGGAGCTACATTGTACCAATGATATCCCTAAAGAGTCCAAAGTGTAAAAAGGCTGCAATCTTTGACGAGATGTTACTCAAAAACTGTGTCACTTAGAAACATTCCGTCTAAGGCAACGCTATCATGTAGAGTGCCTCTACAATAACCTCTCTCAATTTTTTATAGCTCTGAGGCATTTGCCCGTGGTGAAAGGTTTTCTGCTGCCCCAAAAATCGACAGAAGGAGGCAGTGTAAAGTTGCAAAGGGGTGTAACTTTTGTCCTGCTCCTGATGCGACCAAACTGACTGTTCCAACGCGTCCGAATGGGTACATTTACGCTAGGCATGGTCCTATTTTTCACCCAAACATGTCGAAACAGTCGGAGCTACATTGTACCGATGATATCCCTGAAGAGTCCAAAGTGCAAAAAGGTAGCAATCTTTGATGAGATGTTACTCGAAAACCGTGTCACTTAGAAACATTCCGTCTGAGGCAACGCGATCACGTAGAGTGCGTCTACAATAACCTCTCTCAATTTTTTATAGCTCTGAGGCATTTGCCGGTGGTGAAGGGTTTTCTGCTGCCCTAAAAATCGATAGAAGGAGGCAGTGTAAAGTTGCAAAGGGGTGTAACTTTCGTCCTGCTCCTGATGCGACCAAACTGATTGTTCCAACGCGTTCGAATGGGTACATTTACACTAGGCATAGTCCTATTTTTCACCCAAACATGTCGAAACAGTTGGAGCTACATTGTACCGATGATATCCCTGAAGAGTCCAAAGTGCAAAAAGGCAGCAATCTTTGACGAGATGTTACTTGAAAAATGTGTCACTTAGAAACATTCCGTCTGAGGCAACGCGATCACGTAGAGTGCCTCTACAATAACCTCTCTCGATTTTTTATAGCTCTGAGGCATTTGCCCGTGGTGAAAGGTTTTCTGCTGCCCTAAAAATTGACAGAAGGAGGCAGTGTAAAGTTGCAAAGGGGTGTAACTTTCATCCTGCTCCTGATGCTACCAAACTGACTGTTCCAACGCGTCCGAATGGGTACATTTATGTTAGGCGTGGTCCTATTTTTCACCTAAACATGCCGAAACAGTCGGAGCTACATTGTACCGACGATATCCCTAAAGAGTCCAAAGTGCAAAAAGGCAGCAATCTTTGATGAGATGGTACTCAAAAATCGTGTCACTTAGAAACATTCTGTCTGAGGCAACACAATCACGTAGAGTGCCTCTACAATAACCTCTCTCAATTTTTTATAGCTCTGAGGCATTTGCCCGTGGTGAAAGGTTTTCTGCTGCCCCAAAAATCGTCAGAAGGAGGCAGTGTAAAGTTGCAAAGGGGTGTTACTTTCGTCTTGCTCCTGATGCGACCAAACTGACTATTCCAACACATCTGAATGGGTACATTTACGCTAAGCATGGTCCTATTTTTCACCCAAACATGTCGAAATAGTCAAAGCTACATTGTACCGACGATATCCCTGAAGAGTCCAAAGTGCAAAAAGGTAGCAATCTTTGATGAGATGTTACTCGAAAATTGTGTCACTTAGAAACATTCTGTCTGAGGCAACGTGATCACGTAGAGTGCCTCTACAATAACCTCTCACAGTTTTTTATAGCTCTGAGGCATTTGCCCGTGGTGAAAGGTTTTCTGCTACCCCAAAAATCGTCAGAAGGAGGCAGTGTAAAGTTGCAAAGGAGTGTAACTTTCGTCCTGATCCTGATGCGACCAAATTGATTGTTCCAACGCGTCCAAATGGGTACATTTACACTAGGCATGGTCCTATTTTTCACCCAAACATGTCAAAACAGTCGGAGCTACATTGTACCGACGATATCCCTGAAGAGTCCAAAGTGCAAAAAGGCAGCAATCTTTGATGAGATGTTACTCAAAAACGGTGTCACTTAGAAACATTCCGTCTGAGGCAACGCAATCACGTAGAGTGCCTCTACAATAACCTCTCTCAATTTTTTATAGCTCTAAGGCATTTGCCCGTGGTGAAAGGTTTTCTGCTGCCCCAAAAATCGTCAGAAGGAGGCAGTGTATTAAGTCAGGATGAAAGCCTATTCACTCTAGGTGCCTATTTTTGACCAAATCACACATGCGCCTTGAACAAGTGATGCTACAAGTGGTGAACAAAATGGGCGCCTTGAAGAATTGAGCCCTCCAAGACATCTTGCAATTGCCTAAAAGTCCAAAATTTACATAAGTGAGTTAAGGCGCCATTTTCCATCTCCAGAGCCTCCTTTGAGCGCCTTAACATGGAGTGAATGTTTTAGTCTATGAAAGATTGTGCCTAAAGAATATAACAACCCCTTGAGTCACTAGGATGAACTAAGTTAACAAAAGGAACTTCATTGAGGGAGGCGCACTTGTGCATCTAGACAACTCCAGTTTAGCGCCTGAGAAAAAGCATGTTTAGAGACGCCCCTCGAATGAACCCTCTAGAACCAATAAGAATCTTCTCTAGGTCCATAATTAACTCACGTCCATATCCAAGTGAAAGTCTCCTTGGTCTTCCTGCTAAAACCTCTAAAGGGTAACCATCTCAACAAGTGTCTCTAATCCCAAGAGAACTCTAGCCTCACCCAAGTCTTGAAGTATGTATGAGAACCTACAACCAATCAATCCATGTTAAGCTCCAAATGCAACACCACATTATCATGAAGCTCCCAAGCACATGACCAATGTACTCAATACCAAGAGAACCAACAAGACCACTGTCAAAACTCTAACTACAAAATTAGGTATCCAAACATGACATCATGATCTAACATCTCCTCCTAGAAGATCACATGCACCAATACAGACATCCTAGTCTCAAGAGAACTTGTATCATGCTAATACTCTAATCTAGAATCAAGAGTCCACCAAGACACACTACCAAACACCTCTAAACCAAGGATCAACATCTACAACCACATGAAGATAATCATTACACCCAACCACTATATAAGATCATCCATCACTAGGTGACGAATACACATCACTATCAAAGCAACATCCATCCTCTCATCCCAATGCAACATACCAATGCACAAATGAGCATAGACAAGGAAAAATAACAAAGTCATCCCGTGGATATAGGCAATATGCATTCAAGTCATCCCACTACAATCAATGAGGTGTGCATCACAAAAAAATGCATAACTTGTAGATCCCAACCATTGAAAACATGCAAAATCATCATCACATTAGTAATCATCATCACATTAGTAAACATCATCACATTAGTAAACTAGTAAAAATAATTTGCATCCATACTTAAACCAATCTTATTGTTGTGTTTGATGTGTCCTCTTTCAAACAACCATTTAACAAAATTTGAGTCCAAACAATAAACATTTACAACAATAAACATCTCAAAGTCCAAAATCCAAACATTCTATCATCCTTAATCATTTCCATCATGGACCCTTGGTTTGAAAAAATCATTATGCAAGATTAAAACCCTATGCCTATTACCTTGTCCGAGGCTCATGCAAAACCCAAAATGATTAGCCTAGTACCATGTGTCATGTCCCCGTTCCCGGCTTGATCATCAAGTGTATAATGGATTAGCCTATTCCTCATTCCTGGAGGCTAATTCCAAATGATGAGGGAATGAATTGGTTTCGAACTAACTCTATCTATTTGTTTTGCAGGAACAAGGTCAGAACCCTAAAATTTCACTAAGTATGGAAACTTGGGAGCCTAGGCGCCCATTTCACTCCAGTTTTCCTTACTAAGCGCCTAGCACAAGGATCATCCAAATTAAGTGCCTAAGAACCTCAATGCGCCTATACATGTTTCTAGGGATCCTCCAATTGAGCGCCTAGCATAGATGGATGAAGATTGAAAGTTTTCAAGTTAAAGATGTCCTTTGGGTGAACTCACAGCACTAAGCGCATGTGTTGGTTGGAACTCCTTGGATTTGGCGCCTAGGATTGAAAGCCTTTGATGAGGAGAGAAGTCTCAAGGCCTGGTCTGGCACCCTCACTTGCCTACCCAACCCTCAGAATGCGCCTAACCTTCATAAGGTGTTAACACTCTATTTTGAGTGCCTAGCAGGGGGTAATGGATAGATTGAAGGCTTGGGAGCTAAGGAAAGTCACTTAGATGAATAATCAAGATTGAAATGAGAAACTCCTAGGCAAGGCGCAAAATTCCTCAATTCTGGCATCCAGAAATCAAATCTAAGTAAGGCGCTCTTTCCATTTGCCAAAGGCTCTATTAGTGCCCTTGGTTGATGATCTCTCCAGACACCTGAAATAGTGCCCAGTGGATCTTTCAACTTGTATCAGGAAGAAGGGAAGCATTCTCAGTGTTGTTTAGATAATCTAAGTTGTAAAGTTAACAAGGAATAGAGCCAGAGGACAAGGCACACTTATTGGTCGCCATCACCTCAGAAATGTGCCTAATGCAGTTGGTGTCAACTTCCCTCTTTCTAGCCTCCAAATGGCGCCTAGAGTCAAAAAAGGATTTCACTGAATAATGTTAATGTTTTGAGCATCAAACTCTACTTGGCGCATACCTATGCTCTTGCAACCTCAAATTGGCGCCTAGGGTTCAGTCATCCTCCTAAGGCGTGGTTTTGCTCCTCCATAACCCTGTTTTCGCGCCTAAACTTGGAAGTACCTTGAAGACTTGGATTAAGATGGAATTCACCTCCAGAATGTTAGGCGCTTGATAGAAGATAAAGGCGCTAGGGTAAAAGAGCTTCAAAAGTTTGATGTCAAGTGTGAATTGAGATAATAGGTGCTGATACCAGTTGACATTACTCCAAACATGCACCTAAGAGAGATGCAAGTCCCCAAGACCAATTTTGGAACAAGGCGCTCCATCAGAGGGTAAGATGATAATCCTTGGAAGTCAAGTGTTTCAAAGATTCTTTGAGAAATTGACAAGTTGTAACCTAGGCACCAAAACCCCTGAGAATCCTCCTATCTGGCGCCTAGTTAGAAGAACACTAATATTGTGCCTAAGTGAATTTGAGTGTCAATATAGAGTCATCAAACCCCACCAGATGTTCATCCATGTCTCTACCACCTCAAGGAAGCGCCCAGCTTAGGATGGTGCCTAGTCTGGTCTCTACTACCTTCAGTTGGCACCTAACCCTAAGAGTCTTGCAACTATGACGTTCATCCATGCAACAAACAAGGTGATGCTCCCTTGTGATATTGTGAGGTGTTGACATTCAGTTGACATCATTGAGTTTGATTGAGTTGATCAAGTGTAGACGCCATTGTAAACATCAAGGCTTCAAGGCCTTTCTTTTGTATCTCCATTGAATAAGTTGTAACTTCATGCTATTGAAAGCATTATCCATGTAATAAGACATTGCAAGTTGATTGAGTCAAATAACTAGACAAGTACCCAACTCTAAGGTTGATTCATTCAAGTAGTTATCTTTGATGTATATCTTTGTGTTGTTGAAGTAGTTGATGAATTGATAGCAAGTAAAATTGTTTAAGTAAGGAAAAATTTTCGTAGAACTAGTTGAGTATCTTACACCATGCCTATCCATCAAACATCACAATGCAATCAAAATCCTAACAACATGCCCATGATCCAAGATCAAGTGCAATCATGCAAAGATATTATCAATCACAAGCCTATTAAGAATGAACTAGAGTCTTCTAGTACCATACTTTTCCATCAAACACCATCATGTAATCCATGGCCTATCAAGCCTATCAAAGAAAATGCAAACATCCTATGTAATACAGTCAGACTTTAAATATTTGAAGTAGCCATCTACAAATATCCATTCAAAAGTGGATTTATAATGCAAGTATGGACGCCATCAATAAAAAAGATTTGTATTAACCAAATATCCATATAGGCATACATCAATATCTGTCGATATAAGTATAACATATATACAAAATAGCCATATAGGCTTACAAGAATGCCATATAGGCATACAATGTCAACAATGTACAATACAAAATATATGTCCATAAATGCCATATAGGCATACAACAAAGGAACACAATAAAAAGTCATTCCCCTCTAGCTGGTGAAGAGAATAAATCACGAGCAGCTTTTGATCTTCTAGGGGATGGAGACATGCATGTGGGTGGTCTACTACGAACCCGAGGGCTACTCCTCCTATTTAGTTCTTCCTGCACCTTTACATGTTACAAAAAAAAGTATAGACATTAATATATAGAAATTACATGTTATAAAAAAATGAAACATTTAACAAAATAATCACTTACCGCTAACATATAATCTGTCTCCTCGCTTGCCTCAGTAGCAGGAATAGGCCCTGGTGATGTCATGTCCTATAGAAACCATCCAGATAGAAATTAAACTTCAAATCAATAATCTTTTGATTTTTCAAAAATAGACAACTATAACAATGAATGTAAATTGAAATTTACTAATCTACCTCATACCCCTATCAATGCCATGGAGCTATGAATCGCAGAGGCCACACCCTGCGCCATTGCCTTATGAACATGGGGAGGTGTCTCCACAGCCTGCATCATCTGGAAATAAAACAACATTATTCAATTACGAAAACTATAATAGTGATGCAAATCATGGCTCCTAACATACACACACGTTCATCTAAACATGGAAGTACACACAATAAAACACACAAATCACATACAAAAATTTAGTAAGTACAATTCATTCATTAAACTATTTATTTTATTACCTCCATAAAGCTTTGAAGTCCACCACCGCTGGCAGGTGTTGCCATGAAATCTATAGTATTAACCTATTCAACATTCAAAATCAGAAATTAGAATACCATTCATATAGCGATGCTATTCACATGTAATATTTATAATTGTTTACTAGTTACATACCTCGACAGTAGATGATCTAGTGAAAAATGCAGGTGGAGAACCACTAAAAACTACAGGTGGAGAACCACTGAAAACTGCATCGACGCTATGACCCTAAAATTTCATTAAAATCATCAATTTAAATTAGTTAATCTTGTATTTCAAAAATGAAATTTAATAAATTAAATTCAATAAACTTGCTAATATTTACCTGAGTATCAAGGCCGAAAGTCTCACACAGGAGGGTATCTGTCATCACCATCTGCTCAGCTGCAGATGTAGCCTGTGCACCTGCGTCCTGACTGTCCATGGGGTCATAACCACAGGCTGACCCACAAGCCTGGCAAGTATGCGGTGGGACCCTACTCCTCGCACTATCTCCCAACCCACTCTGTGTTGCAGGATCGGCATGCTCTATGATGCTCTGGGTCAAGGCACTAATCGACCTCAGTGTATTGACCTCAACACTCTCCTTCACAATTGAAGGGATAGAAACATGCTCGTGGGCTGCTCTGCTGATTACTCGTCTCACTACTCACTGTGGGTCAAAACGTGCCCCTGGTCTATCCTGTGCTGAGCCCCCACCTCTACCCTAGAAGTCCCACATATCAAAATAGTTTGGCACTTTATTGAGGACAAACTCGCAGTAGAGTTTCCTCAAAAAGTATTGTGGGACCTCATTATTATTGCATGGAGGATGGTCAAAAACCATCCACCACCTCTGCCCGAAATTGTCCCTTATCGCTTGGTTGTTGCACCAATGGATAGGGAACCTCTTGCATGTAATGGGTGGAGGTTGATTTGTTTGTGGGTTTGTAAAAATTGAACACAAGTCTAATTTTGTAATTTGTAATTTTTTGACATCTTGGTATGACAATTTATCTGCATAGTAATCTCTAAACTCTCTCTTTTTATCGGTCCAACTAGTTATTTGCTTGCTAATTGAATTTACATTTGATAACATAGACTCAAGAGATTCGGCAAGCGTGGACCTATGCAAGGTTAAAGTGGAAGGATCTTTCAACCTTGCAATTATATCTTCAATTTGTTATTTGTTGTTTTCAATTTGCCCCATTATATTATCTTGTGTTCCAGGGGCATGTCGAGGAATGAATGGAGGAGGTTGTTGTTCTGCAGGTATTTCCTCCTTAGGAGTTTGTGGATTTTGAGGAGGAGGAGGAGGAGGAGGTGCATTAACATTTCCTGACAATTAACGAAATATACATCAAAAATTAACAAAAACCTACCTATTTAGAAAGAAATTCAAACAAAAAAATAGAGATAACTCACCCCTTTGGCGTGCTCGACGTCGCGGCGGCATTTTGGCGATGAATTGATAAGCTTTTTGTGTTGATTGGTGTTTTGCAGAACGCGAACGCGTTTTTGAGGGTTTGGAAGCCGCGGGCAGAGGAGAAAATGAGAGTGAAATAAAATTCACTTGCTTTTTTTTATTTATACTCGCTCATAACGTGAGCGCGTTATAATGCGCTCGTGTTATGACTTAAATTTTTTTGAAATTATTTTGGCCACTTTTTGGCCCCCCATCTTCTTGCACTTACCCATAGATCAATCCTTGATGACCCACACCTTATAAACACAAGAATGTTTGATGCTACAAACCCATCCATTGATTACAATGAGCTCCTTAATCATGTGCAACGACATACAAAGTGTACCTTGCAAACGTGCTTGAAAAGAAAAAAGGAGCATCTCTTGCATGTTGTTACAAAGCCCCCTTGAACTTACAAAAAGAATCAACTCTAACAATTGTTGAGAATGGTCAACCTAAACACATACCTTCTCATAATGATGATTGGTTAAATGTTCACAACCCTCTTATCCTTTCCATTTGGAGAGCAAATGTAGATTGTCAACCTGTTCTTTCAACAAGTGCAGTTCTCAAATATATTGCAAAATATGCATCCAAGGCTGAGCATAAGTCTGAAACATACCACAATATGCTAACTCTTTGCTTCAAAATATGTGCAGGCCTCATAAATGGTGCATTGGGCCAAGTTTAAAGAATTGAATATCAAGATGGACATAAAGCCTTTAACCTTCCATTATTTGTTGTGGTACAATTCAAGCATTACATAGGTCCACCTTGGGATCACAACAACCAAAAAAATGTGTCATTTGTCCCAATAAGTCATGGAGGTCACCGTCAAATTCATCTAAAAATGGCTTGGGCCTTATAAACAATACATAAATCATAGGGTCTAACACTTCAAAGGGCAACAATCAACATCAATAACATTGATCACGAAGGGCTAACATTCATAGCAATATCAAGAGTGCGTAACCTTGAAAGCCTTCGAATATGCCCAAGATTCACATTCCAAAGATATGCATGCATGCAACATAGTCCATTTGTTGCACTAAGAAAACAAGAAGAGAAGCGATTAAAACCAATTTCAAGTGCAAATGGATGAATGGCAAAAATAAAGATAAAAAATGTGTATCATTTATACACCAATTTGTTAATTGACCTATGAAGCTCTCTCCTTTATTTCACAACCAAAATTACTTACAATCATGTATACATGTTTATTTTACTACATTTCATTTTCCAATGCAGAACAACAACACACATCATTACATGCTTTCAAATTATATGCTTTTAATGTTCAAATTATGAGTGAGAATCAACAAATCAAAATGGACCGAAAACAAAACCAAAAAAGGAAACCACTTTACTACTCTTACAAATAGACCTCCTATTTATTGCACTTACCAATGGATAAATATATATATAAAAAAATCTACTTTAAAATTTTCCATATGCAAAATATTGATTGCTTCTTTCCACAACCATTCTTGACATACCCATTGCACGATAAGGTGTAATTGCTAGTTTATTTGATTATGGTATTGTATTTGTTTTAGTATTGTTTTGGTACATTATTTACTTTTATTATTATTTATTTTAACAATGAGTAACATTCTGATTTTATAATTCTAATATTCTACTAGCATACCTATCTTTAGGAAAATCTGTCTATCTAAAATATGTCGAGAGCTATCCTTCTGAGGCGCTTATTTTCAAACAAATTTGTCATATATAAGTTGAATAGGCCTCAGAAGGATATCTCTCAGCATATTTTAGATAGATTTTCCTAAAGATAGGTATGCTAGTATAAAATTTCAATTTTAAAATTTTGAATATTTTTGTTTATCAAAATTTTAAAATATTTCAAACAAACAAATTTAAATTTTCATATAAAAATAAAATACAAAAATTTCAATTTTTTTAAAACACTAGCCCTATATTCTTTAAATAAATCCCTTAAACTTTATCATAATTAAGAAAATATATATAAAATATTTTAGAATACTTTTAAATGGAACACAAAAGAGAATTGGCCATGATAATCTCTTACCTTTGAGCATCTAGGCAGTCAATTGTAGTTATGTAAAGATAGTTCAAAGATGTCATTCTTCTCATAAAGACAAAGTAGTTAATCATGGATGTTCCTAGCATCTTGTGACAGCTGACAGCAGAGAGAGGTGAGGCTACTATTACTAGTTATCTTCTATCACTTCTAGCTAGACGCATTTCACAAGTCACACTGTAGTGATGTTATCACTGCTGCTCATCATAATTGAAGTAAGTTCTCTGACCACACTGTCCATGAAAGGTCGTGCGGCCTTGTCAGGGATAACACATCGGAGGGCTATGTTTGCAACAGAGGAAGCATTTGTGAGTGTAACACTGTCCCATCCTTCCTGTTTGAGCCTTGGGTCTACAACTTCTTCAAAGCGATCACTGCTTATCATATACCTTACATACTCTGGAATATGGAACTGGCTTGAGCTCCGAGCATTATCCACATGCTTCTCTCCTGTTAGCATCTCCAAAACAACAATTCCAAAGCTAAAAACATCCTGTTTAAAAGAAATTTTGTGATTGAAGCAATACTCTGGAGCCCAATAGCCTCTGGTACCTATTATTTTATCAGTTGAGCAGTGTGTACCTTCCCAATCTGCTTTCCTTGAAAACCTAAAGTCAACAAGCTTTACTTCATTATCATTAGCATCCACCATAATATTCTGAGGCTTGATATCAACATGAATGATTTTATTCCTGTGCAAGAATTCAATTCCCTCTACTATACCAACTATCATTTTGAAACACTGATTCCAACTGTAAGAAAATCCTATACGGTTTCCTCTCAAGTACTCATCTAAACTACATCCGCTTATATACATATACACCAAGTAAGATATGCTTGCTTCTATACACCAGGCATATAGCATGTTAATATTTTTGTGTTCAATTCCCTGTAAAAGCTCAACTTCATTCTCCATCCATTTCTTGGTGTCATTAGATCTGTGTTCTATTTTTTTTATAGCAAAATCTTTACCTTGGAAGATTCCCTTATAAACTCGTGCAAAGCTTCCTTTCCCAATTAGATGAGACTCATGACAAATGCTTTTGATATAAATTATCTCATCAGGTGAAAGGTTTGTATGGATTGGCAGGCCTTCTAAAATAGACGTGGCTTCTTCAGCCAAGGTGGTCTTGCCAGACCCTCCAATACCATATACTCCTTCAACTTGTTCTGTAGTTATACAAACAAGTGAAATGTTACAATATGTTACTATAGAGCGTCTATAGTACTTAACAAAAGAGAGCTTAATAACAATTGGCTATTCTTAAATATCATCCACTTCAACAATCAAAAGTTAATTTGGACCAATAAAAATAGGACAAATATTTACCACTTTCTATTGTGAACGAAGTGTAAAATTGCTATTGAATGTTTGACTATTGAAATGGATGATATGTAATTAAAGTGATAATAACTGGTTGGTGATGTTTTACCTGTATCATTGTTGAAGGTGGTAACAATAGGTGGACTGACTACCAGGTTGCTTTGCACACTTTCTTTCAAAGCAGAGGTGCTTATTTGTATAAGAAACATCCTGTTCATGTCATCTATATCCTTGCTAAGTTGTTGAAGCTCTTGTCCATCATTTGGAGCTCTCAAGAGCCTTTACATGAACCAATCAAAGGGGAAGGAAAATTACAATCTGGTGTAAAGAAACAATGTTGAGAGAATGAAAACAAACACAATGTGTTTGACACTGAAATAGTGGTTTCTTTAAGAGCTAATCCTCATATCAGAGAACCAACAAGGTAACTATGAAAATCAATACTGCAACGCTTAAAAAACAACTGTTTAAAGGTAAAACTGCTGTGCACCTTTTAACAACTTTTCTTTTCTTTTGGGAACAACATAAGATGGCCCCTTTCACTACTAAATGTATAGATTCATTCAATTTAGCTTGCAACTCCATCTTTAAACCAGTAAGGCCTTGAAGTCCCAGGATTACTTTCGACAAATCACTGATAGACTTAAAAACTCTTAACCAACACCACTCATTATTTTTAACGGTTTTCATAAGTTCTGAAAAAGGCAGCGCAGTCCAATAAGAGTTTCCAATAGCATTCAACACTCCTATGATTGTTTGACGTTTGTTTCCAGGGTGTTGATATATCTGCAAAATCAATAACAAAATTTAAGACAAATGATATGTACATTTCCCCTTCGATTTCCCTCTCAATTTCCACAGCATAGCAACTTTGATTGAAAAAAAAAACAGTCTATCAAATCGAAGAATTACCCAACAAAAAGATAAAATATATATTAATAATAGTGATTTACATTATTTTAAAAACAAATGAGTTATTTTAGAATGAAATTAAAAATATAAAGTAAAAAACATGGACATACACTATTTATTAACATATAAATTTAAAAAATATAATGTAATACTATAATTTATAAAAATATATTTTATATTTATAATATTTTTTAATATAGAAATAAAAATATATTATATATTTTAAATATTTTACTATTTAAACATATTTTTATTTGTTTAAAAATATAATTATTTGGTTAAAAATGTGAATATTCTTATATCTACTATTTTTTTTTTATAGATAAGTGCTACCGTAGGGGGTAGCTCCCTTTCATTAATATAAGCGAAGATACAAAAACTTGCTCCTTGGAGTAGCATAGAGGTGCCATGGTTGGCTAGTACATTTAGGAGTGCGACAACACTCTTAGTCCATCTATGACTTCGTCAACCCTTTCCACTTGCTGTGGTGACAGGAGGTCGCCATACTGGCCTATGAAATAGGCGAGGGTTTCTATATTGTTTCGTATGATCCCTTCACGGAGGAGGACCAAGGCTTGGGTGGAGATGGTCGGTGGATCCTGGTCATTGTTGACTGCAGCTGCATTGAAGATCCCTCCAATCAATCCCCTGGTGGGCCGCTTGTTGAAGGCAGTGATGGCTGCGTAGGTGGCTTCTTTCATGTCTTCCTTTACCAGTGAGTTGACCAGAATGCGTCCCCTCGTCTTCCTCCCGAGGATGAGCACACAGATGGACATAAATTCGTCATAGAAGACTGCATCATGAACGTGACCATCAGGCAGATTTGCTTCACCTATCACCTTGAGGATTGCTTCAGCAATGGCGTCGTCGGCTGTGAAGAGTCGTTTAATCTGGGCGATTCTGGACTCCTCACGAGGCTCGTCATCATCCTCCGCTGGGCCGTCCTCACCACCCTCGACATTCTCTGGACTCTCAGCTTTCTTCTGACAGATGCACTCGCAGTTGATCTCCATCTTTTGGATGGGTCAGGTGTCGTCTTGCCTTAAATAAACTGTCTTCCTGGTTTGCTTCGAGTGGGGACGCTGCCAATTCCAGGAGCTGGTACGCCGCCATCGCAAGAAAAGGATTTGTGAAATCTTGATCGTGTGAATCTGCAGTCCAAATTGGCTATCATGGGTCATTCTAAAGGCAGTCCTGGTTAGGGAGCACATGAATTTGCCACAATCTCATCCTGATCCTGTACGCAGGCCCAATTTGCTAAGAAGTCTGCAGCTTTATTCCCTTCTCGGTAGGTGTGGGCGAAGGACACATTCCCCATCTTGTCCAAACATTCCTAGATGGCCTCCACCAAGTATTTCATTTTCTAGCTCGAAATGTTTTTGGTGGTAATTGCCCTTATGCAAAGGAGGGAGTCGCCTTCTACTTCTAAGTCCATAATGTGGTGGTCTTTGCAAAGGCGAAGGCCTGCTAGCAAGGTTGCGAATTCCACTTCGTTATTTGTTCCGTCGGGTAGCTTATTTGAGAGACCCCAGATCAACTGTCCCTGGTGATCGCGGATGATGACTCCTGCTCCAGAGGTGCCCGGATTACCCTTTGCAGCCCCGTCGAAGTTCAGTTTCAACCTTCCCGAGGGCGGGGCTGACCATTTAGTGAGAGCGCATTTTCTTCTCCTTTCCTCTGTTTTCTTTGTGTCCTGGCAATGGTTCGGAATTGTAAGATCTGGCCATCTCTTCCTTGCTTCCCCATCCCAAGTAAAAAATGGTATCGGGGGAGTCTTATATCTACTATTAATTATACATAAAAATTTCACTATTCATCATTTTTTAAGTTTAAAAAATAACGATCTTTTTATGTATCTAGTATTATTTAAAGTGTTTTTATATGGTTAAAAATGTGAATATTGTCATATCCACCATATCCTCCTAAGGAGTCGTGAGTCTTATGTGCAACCTATGAAACCGTATGTTGAAGTCTTGAAGAGACTTAGAGGTTCACTTGGCTCCATCCAACACAGAAAACTCATGGTATACCATGGTGGGGTCTATGGGAAGCCAAAAATGGTCAAGAAATTATTTTCCAAATCACACCAAGATGTGATAATCCTAGTAGGCAAAGCAAGATATCAATTATTAGTTGATTTATCCAATGTATATGGAAACATGCAACATGCTACATCCTCTTGTGTAATTGAGCTCATATTTGGGCATCTTTATATGCATATGTCTGTTCTTTGGTACTCCATGCCCCATTGAACTAAAATTTGGTATAAAATTGTATGGGTTTTTTAGCAAATCATGACCTTGTCTATAAACACTCAATGGATTGTTTGCATCAGCCGTAAAGGTGGATTTGCAACCATGAATTCAAATTGAGGCTGTATCACCTTATTAACGAGTTGATTTAGATGTGTAGCAAACGAATGAATGAGTTGAGGAACTACAATTGGGTTAATAGACTAATTTTTAGGATTAATTTCATGTAGGTCACCAAATAAGTCATTGTGATCAAAAGGAGTTGATTCAACTCTAGAGGAGTTACCAACAAACATTTAAAATTTTGAAAGATTAGAAAAATTCTTAAAAGAACTTGACCTCATGTGGTAGAAATGGAATTCTAGCATGCTTCCAAGTCCTCCTAGTGTTAATCTATTGATGGGTCATCAAATGACATGGCTAGGAAAAAGACACCTAGCACCAATTTGCTAGCCATGCAAATAGCTACTTACCAACTCAAGAGGTAGAAAACAAACTTTTCTCTTGAATGGAGACCCAAACGAAGATCTTCCCAAGGTCTCAGGATCACTAGGTCTTGGTATTGCAAGACAACCTAGTGGTAGATGTGTAATTGTTTAATGAGGATCTTGATAAGAATCCAAGTGGAAAGGTCATGAGGTGAGGGTAAAGCTTAGCTTAATGGGAAATACATATCAAGAAAACACAAAGAATAGTTTTAATCCATTTAAGTTCACTCAGTATGTTTACTTGGAATTCAATCATGACAAAGATTTGCAATAAAATAAACTAACTCCTTGAATAAACATTTATCTAACAAGCCTTTATCAATAATAAGAAAATTGAAAGTAAAACTAAAACAAAGTTGCAAATCCTACTCTAATTGCTCTTAAAGAAAAGATGAAGATTTAAGATTGGAGAATGGATGTATTTTGTGCCATAGTTGAGCTTGATTCATTAAAGGAGAGAAACCAATGCAAATGACCAACATTAACTTGATCTATTATTGCACAACCAAAAGCTCAAGACAGTGCAATTGTCGAAGGAAGAATTGATCAAAGAGGTCAACATAAGATCTACCATATTATTGGCACATGATGAAAATTCAAACACCAAAGATCATGAACTCAAATAATATGTCCATTGCAACTCTTGATACATTAGTTATCTCACAACAAAGAATTACAAGACTTAAAATACAAGGAAACATGACTCGAGCTAGAAGAACCAAGACACAAGACAAACTAAAAGCTACTAAGCACATGAACAAATTGATTTTCTAGCTCTTTCAAATGACAAACAATCAGTTACTTATATAGAAGTCCCTGACCATGATGGGTAGGAAATCTTGTAACTGCAAGGAGGTTGTGATAGTTAATGTATTGGGACAATCCAACATATTTGATAGTACAAGTTAGTGCAAAGAGCTCCTAGATTTCATGTTGCTACAAACCTCCCATGTGCATCACCATCTAATTCTAATAGAAGATTTGACAAATAAAGTCCCAAAGAACCTCAATCCCATCACCCTAATAGTATGAGATCTTACCACATTCAATTCATTAGGATTTTTTCCAGGTTCAAATTCTCTACACATGGAAAGATGCCCATGGGATTCGGTGCCAATTAAATGTCGCAGGTGATCTCACATCCAATCAAATGTTTTCTCTCTTCAATTCAACTTGTTTTGAAAACATTCTTGCCAAGCTCCTCATCTAGTGCTCAATTGCTTTGTACGATAGGTAGCTTCAGTTCAAATCTTCCTTGCCATTGTAAGATGTCCCTCTAATTACAATCAAATCCTCCCATACAAATTCAACATAATTTCTCAACTATCTTGCTTAGATACTTTGATTTTAAAATAGAGCCAAGGTGGGTAATTGATGAATATCCAATCATAAAACCCTCATGAGTCTTGACTTTCATCCATATCACATTCAACCACCCAATCATCTTTGATAAACAAGTTTGGCGATCCAATGAGGACTCCAACAGATTTTAAAATGGAGCCAAGGTGGGTAATTGATGAATATCCAATCATAAAACCCTCATGAGTCTTGATTTTCATCCATATCACATTCAACCACCCAATCATCTTTGATAAACAGGTCTGGCGATCCAATGAGGATTCCAACATATTTTAAAATTGATCCAAGGTGGGTAATTGATGAATATCCAATCATAAAACCCTCATGAGTCTTGATTTTCATCCATATCACATTCAACCACCCAATCATCTTTGATAAACAAGTCTAGTGATCCAATGAGGACTCCAACAATGTATCATTAGGAAGGAGTCAACAACTTGTGTGTTCCTACACATAGAAGGGCAATGTTAACTCTAAGAAGATAATCTCAACATATAAAAATCATTAAGAGCATATGCCACATAAAGCTCAAGAATAAAAAATAAATCATATGAACTTATTGCATTGATATTGCCCTTAATTTGGTCCAAGGGATCAAACCTGCACTCTAGTAACTCTCTCACACAATTAGGACCTCAATATATCATCTGAAATTCTCTATCATTGAGCAAACAAATACAAGGATAGGTCATGGAGCAAACCTTGTGAACAAGAGGTTGTCAAATTCTATCATGCTCTAATCTACATGATGACACTAAAAGAAGACACCTCATTGCAAGAGAATTGGCCCACTATATTGGCAAAGCCAATGAGAGTGAACCACATGAGCATTGACATGAGTGCGTAGGAGAGAGACCAGTTGAGCTTGTTACATAAGGGGAGGTGCGACAACCACATGATGAGATCTTGATCAATGATGGGTGCAATGCGAGGAGGTGTTAGATTGAAGGGATCTTTGAGTTGCACAATCCGTTGGATGAAATCATGATCAGTAATTGGCACAAGCTAGGAGTAGTGATATCACTTGTATATGTAGAGGGTTGCACCATTGATCATTGGAGGATGAGCTAGCAAGAAGCATACTTGGATGAACTTGTTTATATTCACATGCACAAGTCATGTTAGTAGGAGATGAAATGACATTTTGATTGGTCCACACAATGTTGGAAAGGAGCATTATTGAATGTTAGAGGGGAAATGTGCTATTGGTCTCTATGGTGATCAGTTGGAAAATGGTGGGGTTGAGGAACTTTATTAGAATATGTATACATGAGGGGAGCATGATCATAAATAAAGGCCATAAGATTTGGAGCCAACGTGGAGGATTGAAAAGCTCATGCAACTCAAAATCAAATATTACATTATTGCATTTTGCCTTGCCTTCACACTAATTCTCCATTTACTTTCTCGACAACATGAGATCATATTTGAACTGAGCTTGGACAACATAGGCCTCGAGCACTCTACTTAAATATGATCCATTTCAATGGTCAAACAAGCAATAGCAATTTTACACCTCATTCACAATAAAAAGTGGTAAATATTTGCCCTGTTTTTATTGGCCAAAATTGACCTTTGACTGTTGAACTGGATGATGTTTAAGAATAGCCGGCCTCGAGCTCTTGTTTGGGCCATTGAACTTTCTCAACCCTCTTATCTACATCATTTGCCCTGCTTCTGCTCAGCTCCATATCATGACAAGAAAAGCATGTCTTCCTGCTTCTCCAAAACACCCCACTAGCCACAACACCCACATCCCCAAATCCCAACACCCACACAACCCAATTGAGCCCTGCTATGCCCACACACAACTTGGCATCCTCCTCACACAAGGCCTCACACAGGCGCGCAATGAAATCGAAGAAAGTCTAACCTTTGAAGAAGAAATGGTTTTGCGGTGGGACATGAATTCGTCTGAAACCATGCAAGAGTCCATGAGTCGGGAAGGCACACTAGTAAAGATTAAATTTTACAATGACATGAATTTGGATAACTAAAAGAGTAATAGAAAACTGGAATAAAAGACATCTATGTGAAAACCAGGGTATATAATAGAAGAAAGAAAAGATGGCAACATGAAGGGCCTTTGAAGGGTGCAAATCCTGAATGCATAAGCACACAGAGAAATTGTATTATTTTATTGCAAAATGGGTTTCTTGTTTCACAACAAACCGAGAAATTAAAACTAAAAAAGCTCGTTGCCGGGGACAATCCAGCCTAGCTTTCAATTACCAAGTAAAATAAAAATAAAAAAAAACGCGAGCCGTTTTTTCCTCAGGTTTTATTGGAAGAAGCACAAAAATGAGAACAAGAGAGAATCATTTCAATCGGCAAATATTCACGCGAAATTCTTATCCAGAGTCCACAAAACCCCATTCTCGATGAAAAATTTCGAAAAAAATTGAACTTGTATTGAAAAATTACATCATGGTTTGTTGAGGGTAAACGATGTCAAAATCAATTAAATTAAACAAAAGCAGCGAGAGGAGTGGTTAACAAGGATTAAAAACTGGCGATGGAAAAGGAAATCATACGTATCTAACAATCTATTCTTTGGTCGCCGCATAGCACTTACTACAGTCCTCCATTGACAAGTCGTTTCTGCATTGGGCAAGCCCATATATGCCATTTCTGTCATTCTTGAATGAAGTCGTAGTCAAGCCTGTTGATGAAATAGGTATTGAGGTTTTCTCATCCATTTCAATGGTCAAACAGTGAATAGCTATTTTACACCTCATCCACAACAAAAAGTGAGAAATATTTGTTTTATTTTTATTGGCTAAAATTGACTTTTGACTGTTGAAGTGGATGTTTAAGAATAGCTGTTTGCATATTTAATCAGACTATTCTTAAATATCACCCACTTTAATAGTCAAATGTAAATTTGGACCAATAAAAATAGAATAAATATTTACCTTTTTGGTGTGGATGAGGTAAAAAATTACTATTGACCGTTTGACTATTGACCGTTTGACTATTGAAGTTGATGATGTTTAAATAGAGTGCAGCCAGAACCAGCCTCTATAATTTAGAGATCAGCTTCTAAAACAAGAATAAAATTGAATATGACTGAAATGAAGAGTACATACGAGGCAAGCCTTGAGTGGCTGGCCTTTCTATTTGGTCTGGCATGATGAAAGTGCACACCTCAAATATCATGCAGGGTGCCATATTATATATACTAACGAAGGCGGTGTCTAGAAAATTCTGATTCCCTGCAACATTTGTTCTTGTCAATGACAAATATAGGCCACTTAAAATTTACAGCTTGAAGAGTACCTAAGGTGAAGCTTGTAAGCACACACGTCGTTGTACCTCTTCGTTCTTATTCTCAATTCTATTTAAATATCATCCACTTCAATGGTCAAACAGTCAATAGCAATTTTACACCTCATTCACAACAAAAAGTGGTAAATATTTGTCCTATTTTTATTGGTCAAAATTGACCTTTGACTGTTACAAGTGGATGATATTTAAGAACAGCTCTCATTCTTTGTTACTTAAGTATGAATGCACACACTTTTCTAGGTTTGCCTAGACCTTCACAGAAAGACATTTAAAGACTTTTTTATTCTCTGTTCAGTAAAACGGTCTTGACTCTTGAGAGGCATTCATAGGGAAGAGCTTAAATAACGTACCCCCAGTCGAAATCCAGTCGATAAATAGGAAGGTCGAAATCTTGTCGACAAGTAGAAAGATCGAAAACATTGTCAAAAAAATTGCAGGTCAAAAATACCAAAAAACAATAGGCACACAAGCCAATAAAGACGTGGTTCGGTGGTTAAGTCGCTTGCTTGTAGTGGCGGCCACCAGAGTTCAAACCCCTGCTGGGCCAATGAGCTTGCAGGCGTTACGCCGAGCTTGCAGGTTTGAAGTGTTATTTCTTGGAGATGAGGTCCCCCGTGTTGTGGCCAAAAAAAAGTAGGCACACAACGTGCGGCTGTTTACTGTGGGGACATTCATAAAGCTTTCCTTGAATTTAAAGCATAAGATTGAATACTGAATTCCAGGCAAATGCCCACACTATATAGCCTATCGGCTAATAAATTATATTAACCGTGCATAAAATTTCCCCTTCAACAAATTTCAGTCCAAACTAGGTATTGACAATAACAACAAAACGAAAATTGTTGAAAAAGGAAAGGAAATAGTTATAATACGCTCTGTGTACCTCATTGAGAATTAGTTTCACCTTTGTTGACCTCTCATCTCCAAATATGGAAGGCTCTGATGTAGAGGCGAGCTCAGTCATGCGGCTGGGATTTCTTTTCCGCTGCACATAAATACATAAACGGTGTTTAGTAACAAAATATGAACAAACTTTAATTTTAAAAAAAAAAAAAGCACGGATTGTACCAGTTGAGTGTCGTAATAAGCAACAAGAGCATCAATTACGACGACTAATCGGTTAAATTGGAAGTCTGGTTTATCTGCCTCTGTCTTTAGAATTTCATCAATGAGCTGGGAAGGCGTAACAATGGTCGAAGAGGATGGTGTGGAAGACATACTGAAAGAATGAAAGAAATTGCAAGATATTGCAAAAACGAAACTGCCTCGATTTGAAGAAAAGCCTTGAAAATACAAGAAGAGGGCAACGAACTAAATGCAGAGACTCGTCTTTAAAATGTGTTCAGAAAGACTAGAAATAGTCAAAAATAGTATGCTGGCCGCACCATTTTTTATAATGGATTAAGCATATTAAAAGAACAGATAAGATCAGCTACAGCATACGACTAAGGCATAAAAGAAACAGATGTATTGTTATTGTTCAATGCTGTCCGCACCTTCGAGAAAAGCCATCGTGTCACATCATTCAGCACAATAATCTTTTATTAGAAATGCAGTCAGTCACGGAAGCCCATTAAAGTAAATTATTGGAGAGACATTGCGTCGGATCACTTGTTGCTTTAATCTGTCTAAAATATAAAGCAGGTCCAATAGAGAATTTGTCTTCATCCATCAATTAAGGACTAGGGGAGAGGGCCCCATGGTGCGGGCTCCTATGAGTTGACAATAATAATGATAGGACTTCTTTAAAAAAAATATTCTTTATAATATGAAAAAAATATTTAATATTTTAAAAAATGGTCAATTAATGTTTGGCAAATAATTATCCATTTATTTAGAGATAGTTGACTTCTATCAGATTTTTATATTTCAAATATACAGTTTTCTAAAATTAGTGATATCATATGAATTGCCAAAGTTTAATTTGTTCTATGTTTGACATCACGGCTTAAATTTGACAGTTGTATAGCTGTATTTAGGTATTTTAGCTGTAAAATACAACTGGAATTTTGAAAAGACCGTATTATATGAAAGGAGAGATTTTGGACAAACTATCAAAATTTATATAGGATTATGATGACATATATTTGGTTTTTATATAATTTACTTATATATAAAGTATGTCATAGCATTTTAAAGGCACTATTGAATAGATAACTGTCATAAATTTTTTGTTTGACAGGCAAGGTTGACTGTCAAATTTAAGCCTTGTTTGATATGATATTTGTCCAACTTGTAAATATATATGACAAAATTACATATTAATTATAAATATTACACATCCTTCTATTAATACACTTATACATTATACCTAACATCCTTTTATTAATACACTCATACATTATACCTAACAGCCTATAAACCTTCCTAAACCCTAAACTATATTAGATATCAACCATCTCATCAAAATGACAAAAAATGTTCCACATTTCAACCCTCTACAACAACTTCTAGTTCCACCATGCCCAAGTACTCCCTCATTTACTCGCGATGAAGCTTGCAACAACATAAAAATAGCTCCAAGGTTCACCATTAACAATCACAAAGCAATAAAATACATTATTAACAACACATCTCAAATCCAAATCATAGGGGAGAGGACCCAATAGTTGAGCACCCTAACTTCACGCCTCTCAAAACCATACGTGGCAATTTTGAATCACTCCAAAAATTTTACACAACTTATTTGGCAAGGCCCCTGCTTATAACTAAGGTTTTAGGGCCACATCATCAAATATGATGCCACATCAGCATGCTTTTTGTTGAGGTGTCAAATAGTTCTCCCAAAAAAGGGCGGACTAATAGGTGTGCATTAAGTCATGTTTTGTTGGTGTGCTGATGTGGCATCACATGATTGGTTGCTTTTTAAATCTAATGAGCACATTTCATTCAATTATAAGTACTTATAGTAACACTAACAACCTTAAACTCACAACTACTAGTGCTAAACTTTTAAAAACATTGGACCTTAAATACACAAATACTATCACACCTATTAGAACATGCTCAGTGATTGGGTCCTCTCGCCTACATGCTATTTATTTCAAAATTCAAATCACTTCTACCATTAAATCCAAATCCATCCCAATTTAGACATTCTTACAAGCAAACTAATTTGAATTCCCTCCATTTATTCATATCCATCCCCTTCAAATCCATCCACTTGCTCCACATATTACCCAATCAAATACATTTAGTTTGAATATCATCCAATCAGATGCAACCACACATATTAAGATTCAAATATGTAACCACACAAATCAATAAAAAAACTCATATGGCTATGATCCCTATAAAAATGAGTTCTCTTCTATAGATTGTTTTTTACACTTTCAAACACTTATTGTAGGTTTAGACACTTCTTCGAGCTTTGTTTAAAACTTACAACCTCCATTTGAAGTGTAAGTTGAAACTATATTTTTGCAATTGTTTGTGTAGACACCTAAAATAAACCCCTCTTTGTCTTGATGCTATTCAACCCTAATTAGGCCACCATTTAACCTCTTGATTGGATAAATCCCCATTTATTCAATTAACCATCTAAATCCCCTTCAAACCATGATTAAACAATATTTTATTGTCAAAATCACGATTCATGTACTTTTCACTATTCATTTGTACTTGCATCCATATCTATCCCTAGCAAAAAATGATTAATTAATCATTTATCGTATATCCTCTATAGTCCAAACATTAGATAAATTTTCATCTATCTAATGCCCCCTTCTCTGTTTTCTACACTTTTATTTAAGTTGACTAATTCTAATTAGTTAACTAACCCCTCATTTGCACATTCCATTATCCCTAATCTAATCCTAGGTAAACCTCCACATCCTCCCAAGTCTACAAAGGTATAGGATTTACACATGACCACATAGGCCTCTTACAAAGACATGGTCATGTCCTTTGTACAAAGGGTCCTTTTTGTCCCTTTTAAATCTTGACCATCCCCTTCTTCCAAGACCCCTTTTTCACCATTGATTCCTCCTTGATCCAAGGACATCCCTCATCCACCAACCAAATCAAGCCACTTGGAAATCTCTACATACTTGAGAGCTCTCAATCAACCTCATCCATTAATCTCTCCAATCATCCTAGCCCTTCATCCAACATCTAAAAAATCTATAAATAGCCACTCATTCTAGCCATTTTTAGTACTCCAAGAATTCCAATGAAATGCTATCCATTTGAGCATCCATCCACATCAAGACATCAAGGGAGCACATCCACACAACAAAGGTTTGTATTTGAGGTGAATTAGATAGTTTTATTTCATGTTTAAATGCTTAACTTTATGCTCAATCTTGAGGTTGCATTAAGATTTGAGTGAAACAGACTAATATTATTTTGGTTTGTCTCTTATGCTCATTTTCTAGTGTATACATTCTGGCATGCCCCGTGGGGCCCCCTAAGGTCCTTAGCTAACCTTTTTTTTCTTGTTAAGAGCTTGTTGTTGAGTTATAGGCCTTGTTTTAACATTCATGTGCCAGATGAGCGGCTCTACTTTGTGTTTTAATGGCCATACACCTTCTATCAATAGTCCTACATTCATCACTATCATTTAACACTGTTTCAACAGTTTTGTGCGTGTTTAGGCGGTTTTGCACCTTGCTTCAGTGTTTCTTCTTGATGGATAGACAATCCAACCTTCCATCTTCCAAACTTCTTCCAATCATTTTTCATCAATTTTAACATTCTATTTTTCTAATAGGGGATCACTTTTGCAAGGGGATATGTTGCTCAAATTTCCTCTCATCATCTAATTTTATACAAATCTAACCATTTTTCTTCAGAAATCACCATTTTCAGGCACCTAAATCCAATTCAGCATCTCTGCAGGCACTTTAGCGGCTCTACTAGACCTACTTCAGTACTTTTGCAACCTTGTCTAGTATACTTTTCATCACCTATCTCTACTTTTGCGTTTCTTTTTCCATTTGGGTGGTTCTACTCTATCTAAAATTTTCTCCATTTTTCTTGGGATTTGTGCATTCTAACCCTGAATCTTTTAATCACATGCATGTTTGTTGGCATCTAACATCATTTTGTGTAGATATCATTGGTCCAAGACTCATAATCAAACTACTAATCTTTTAGTTTTGTTGCACGCTTGTCGAAGGACTTATCTTGTTTTTCCACTAAGGGAGAGGGGCCAGTAGCTGCCCACCCTAACTTCACGCACATCAAGCTCATACCTAGACATATTAGATTTTGACAATTTTTTTTGGGTTTCTCCATATGTGACCGAAGTGCTTAAAGCTATTCTTTCAGCTTCTGGGCACTTATACATTTCCCTGTAGGACACGTTATGTGCACATGGGTCAAAAAAGTGTCATTTCAACATGTCACCCCATACATGCGCAACAATGTGCCAGTAACTGCTCGCCATCACATTTGTGCACTTGTCTTAATTTCATTGGTTAATTTATTAGAGTTGCGAACATGTATTGGTGCATTTGTGAACATGTACAAATGTTGTGAACATGTATTGGTGCATTTGTGTTAATTTATTAGGTTGGTATTTTACATGTATTGGTTCTTATTAAAATTTTAATTGGGGGGTCAAGTGCACAAAAACATAGTGGTTATTGGGGCATGGGTGGTAATTGGCCCCTCTCCCTTAATCTAGGAACATTTTTTAAAGGGTAAAAGAACATTGTTTTCTTTGTTTGGGGTCACTTCAAGGTGTATGCTCTCCCCTTGCACTTTGTGTGATCTTGGGGATCAAAAACCTTGATTTGATCTAATCTTGTTAATCTTTCTTCATCCCAAGGTCCTAGATGTGTATGCTCTCTCCTTGCACTTTGTACAATCTTAGAGATAAAAAAATTTGGATTCTTTCCTCTAGGGAGTCTGCCTTAGATTTCATCACCAAAGGGACGACCTCAACCCTCGTGTTCTGATGGGGTATACAATTTTGGGAGAGAATCGAAAGACTCTCCCACTAGGGGACATTTTTCATTTGGGCAAAGCTTAAAAGAACTTTATACCTTGCAAAATGGAGGAGAGTGGGTTACCCTCTCACACCACGCCATTAGACATACCCTTCATCTCACAAATATAGGTGTAAGAACCGACCAAAAAATATAACAATAAAATACTAATAATTCAATAAATAACGAGAAGAAGGGAGTGACTTTTTTTTTTGAATTTCATCAAACTTATCACACATCAACTATATTCAATAAATGAATAATATAATAAGGCTAAAAAACTAGCCTACATCTTACTCTACTGGAGTAATTAATCTAGTACATTATCTCATCAAGGATCTTAAGAATTCACAACACAAAGATGGACCCATCCTAGGCACCAAACCTATGCGTCAAGTGCTCATATGAAATGGCCTTGCCTACGTATCAAGATCAGAGGCTTTACAGTTCATCAACACAACCCTTCATCAAGTTACAAATTTTAGGTCTTTTACCAAAAAGACTCAAAGGGTATAGCCGAATTTATTTTCTCCAATCGTTGGTAAACCCTTCATGCAACTAGTGATTTTGTGATCCAAGCATTTACCAATTAGAAACAATCTAAACTCACTTGTATTAATGAACATATTCGAGTGAGTAATTAAGTATAAAACACTCTAGGGCTAATCATATAATCAATGCCTATAGCTTAAGAATGTCCTATCATCTCACCATGATATCTTGACATTCAATGGAAAAGGTAAAATATCAAAAGTATGAAGTTCATAGCTAACATTGAGTCCATTAAATTTAATTTAAATAATATATTTATAGGGTAATAATGTTTATTGATTAGTCCACCAAGGATGCTAATCCACATCACAACACAATTCCCTAAATCCACCCGATGCTAGGTGATACAGTGGACAAAAGGTTTTACTACCTCATCTTGATGTAGTTGGGACTAGACTCAACATTATAGTTTTAAAGCAAATTCATAAACCTGCCACAATCAAGCAATGGCAATCGATACCTCAAGTAGTATGGAGTAATGCCTTTTTGATGCAATAATAATTGTCCTTATCACACAATGACACCATAGCTTTTTAATAAGATAGAAAATATATTTAGAAGATAATGTCCTTATCTGACATTACATAGTCCTTTAATTACTATTCCAATATTACAGGGTGATCCCACAATAGTGAATCCCAAACATGGGACATCTTGATTTTGTCTGAAATCACATATTTTTTTAGAAAAATTAATTGTTTAAGCCTTGAGGGGTTCCATCTAAAAGGGTTTAATTAAAGGGGTTAGATAAAACCCCCTTAGATCAAACCCCCTTGGAAAGAACTCCCATAGTCTTAAATCAAAACCTTGATGGAGTGTCCTTCGCACCTAACATAATGCTGACAAAAAACCAATTTTGCTTCACGTTTTGGGGGATCAAATGAAGTCATTTAGAAATTCTATTTTGTAAGCATGTAGCCCTTAGTATAAGATTTCTAAAGATATGATTTTGAATATATTTATTTGATTATTATATTTATTTTCTATTTTCTAGTGAACATAGATTTTTCACCAAACATCAAGGTCTCTATTCCACACAAGCGGAAAAATAAAAAAATAGAGAAAAAAATATGAAAAATATCTGCACACTAGGTATTGATGTCCTTGTTTCAAAAAAAAATTTAATTTGGATACATACAAAAAAGTTATGTTGTATGGTATAAACCTATTTCTGGATTATAATAATCTCTCTTCAAAAATTAATAAAAAAATATATGCAACAAAAAATAATGAAAAAATATCTACACACTAGATATTGACGTTACAAAACTATGTTTAAAATTTTATAATTTGATCCTTTCTATAAAAAAAAGTTATGATGTATGGTATAAATGTCACTTTTAAAATATTGTTAACTATAAAAAATAAGTAATTAAAAGTTACGAAAAAATTCAAAAATTGTTTCTTAAAATTTTTTAAAAAATACATTTAGAATCTACACATAAAATCTCAAAAATCACTAGTTCATATCATCTTCAAAACCTTAATGGTTTAATTGCTATAGGTGTCAGAAAGTGAAAATTTGGTTAAAATTTTTGATTTCAATGTCCCACTTTGGCCAAAAAGTGGGACACAGTATTGAATAATTTAACAAATGACAGTTAGTTCTTTATGGTCTCTGCTATTGTTCAAATCATATTTTAAACAATTTTAGGCAATTATTACCTCAAACAAGCATGACTTCTGTCATGCTGATCAATGGTGTTAATAAGACTCAACATCAATTATCTTTTCTCAAGACAATTACTCTATGACTCAAAACTCCATTTTTTGAATATGCATACCATACATAGTTAAAGGCAACACCATCAAACTATTTTCCTAAGAAACAATAACCATAGTTAAAGTTATAATGTTCATAGTTATACTCTTAAATGTGTCATGAGTAGATTAGTGGATAGGTTGAGACTACTAATAATGGAGAGTTGAGATTGCCTAATATCAACTACCTATCAAGAGAGCTAATTAAGAATTTTCAAGAAAGTAACATACCTATCAAAATTAGTATATGTAAATCCAATACAAATCTAGATGCCACAAAGAAATAACCTCAACACTTCAGAGTATTTGGGAATTTCCAACCTAAAACCCTCCAAACATTTTAACAATTGATATCAATAAATTTTTAAGTTGTCACAGTTATACTCAACAATATTAAAATGATCATAACTTTCTTGTATCATAACAAAATTTTAAAATGTAAAACATTCTAGAAAGGTTAGAACAAGAGGGACAAAACCCAGAAATAGTTTAAGATGAACACAACCCATGAAAGAACAATTTTTATTGCACTATGGCAACCTAAAAATCTAAAAAATCCACATATTTACTTAAATATCTCAAACTATACTAACTAATAATACGATTTATACTCATCATTATATTATGATTATATCATGAAAGATCTACATCAGATCTATGAGTATGGTCTTTGTTGGGAAAATGTGTCTCAACCTTGAAATTATGTAAGGTTTATTGTTGATATGATATATATTTATACATATTTCCTAGTTACACCGATAGGTGTAATATACAATGGGAGCATGAGGTGGAGTGGGATGCATGTTAACATTTTTTTGTTAACAAAAACTGTTAAATGGCTGACATACATTAAATTAATGGTATATACAAGTAAATCTGGACAGTTCATTATTAAGCTTTAGATCTGATGATAGATATTTTGTTGGCTTGTCTTGCCCTAGAAGGTAACCCTATTTTATGAGGGCATTGTATTACAGTTGTGGTATCGTGATGTATTATGAGAGTCTGATAGTGGTCGTGAGGTCTCTGGATCACTAGTGGTGATACTCCTGTGAGAATCTTTCTCTACAAATATATTGTAATCTTCGTAATTGCGGAATAATATATTGGGCGGCTTTTGGACTGTGGGGGTTTTCTCCCGAAAAGGTTTTCCCCACGTAAATCACTGTGTTGTATTATGCATGATATTTATGTTTAAGTTTCTATAACTGTTAAAGATCTGTAAAGTTTTGCATTATCCTCCTCTCAAGATTAGTGTAGGAAGTTGTTCCACTACCTTAGCTTCCTTACAAGTGGTATCAGAGCCTGATCACCTTTGGTTTCAATTGTGGGTTGTTGGGTATTTTGAACTAATCTAGATTTGAGTGGGATCTTGTGTAGAAGACACTTTGTGATCTTGTTGCAAGAATTTTTAGATGGCAAGTTCATCAGGGAGAATAGAGGTGGATAAATTTTCTAGAAATAATTTTGAAATGGGAAGCTAAAGATGGAGGATCTGTTGATAGATTGAGATCTATGGGATGCTATTGATGAGAAGGTTTCAAGGCCTACAGATCCTACTTTAGATGCTCAATATGATGTTATGGACCGTAAAGCCAAGGGTCTAATCAGATTGTGTTTGGAAGACTCTGTTTTAATCAATGTCCATGAAGAAACCTTTGCACAGAAACTATGGAAGAAGCTTGGTGAGATGTATCAAGCCAAATCTTTAGTGAACAAGATTTTCTTGTGGAAGAAATTGTATTCCTTGAGAATGGAAGAGGGTGGACGAATTGCAGACCACATAGAAGCATTCAATATGCTGGTGGCTCAATTGGCATTAGTTGGTGTCAAAATGGATGAGGAGGAGAAATGTCAGATATTGCTTTATTCTTTGCCTGATTCGTGGGATTATCTTGTTATGGCTATTGGGAGTACTTCTGTTATATTGAAGACTAAAGATGTGGTGGGTTTTTTGCTTTCTAAAGAGATGACGAGGAAGGTATCCATCAGTGCCAAGGAGGCCCTAAATGTTCATGGAAGACCTAAGGAAAAAGGTAAGAAGAATGAGAAGCATGATAAATCCAAGTCCAAGGGGAGATCCAAATCTCTTGGAAAGTCCAAAGTTGTTTACTGGAACTGCAGTAAGCCTAGACATATTCGTAAGAAATGCAAAGAAGAAAAGAAGAAGAAAAAAAAGAGATTTGATTTTGATTCTAAGTCTGAGAAGGAAGATGGTAATGCATTCATTGCAGCTTTGGCAACTTATGCAGATAATGATGCATGGTTAATCAAGACTCAGGTGCATCTTTCCATATGACCTTTAATAGAGATTAGTTTTCTGAATATGAAGAATTTGATGGAGGTAAGGTGTACTTGGGTGATGAGTCTTATTTAAATATTGTTGGCCATGGTAAAGTTAGAATTAGGTTTTCTGATGGTAGAATAAAAAGGATTAATGGTGTGTTGCATATCCCTGGATTAACACAAAATTTGTTATCTATGAGAAAACTAATAGATGCAAGTGTGCAGGTAGTATTTTTTGATGCAGGATGCAAGATGGTTAGAGGTGCTATGGTGATTGCTAGAGGTGTCTGATATGGCACATTATATAAGCTCGATGCATGCACTGTTGAGTGCAATAGTACTTCTGTGAAAAGTAAGTCTATTGAAGAGGTGAGGGTTTCATCTTCAGCAGATGGTCATGGCTTTTGGGTACCCAAGGGTGCTCTTTCTTGTGAATCAAAGTTACCTGCAAAGAAAACTATATTATGGCACCAGAGACTTAGCCACATTGGAGAAAAGAATCTAAGGACCTTGAAAAATAAAACCTTGTTGAAGGGTTGTTTGATTGTAATCTTGAGTTTGATTTCTATGAGCATTGCATTTATGGAAAACAAAACCGCATTTAGTTTTACTTGAGTTCTCATAAATCTTGTGGTGTATTGGATCTTATTCATTTTGATGTGTTTGGTCCTATAGATGTTCCTTCAATTTGAAAATCCACATATTATGTTTCATTTATTGAAGTCTATAGTAGAAGGACATGGGTATACTTTCTAAAGAGTAAATATGAAGTTTTTAGTTGATTTAAAGAATTTAAAGCAATGGTTGAGTTGCAGACTAGAAAGAAAATAAAATGTTTGAGGACTGATAATGGTGGTGAATTTTTCTCTAATGATTTTGATAGATGTTGTAAAGATTGTGGTATTCATAAACAAAAGACAACTCCATATTCTCCACAACAGAATGAAGTTGCAGAAAGAATGAACAAGACACTGATAGAGAAGGCTAGGAGTATGTTGAGTGGTGCTAGTCTAGAACAAAGGTTTTGGGCTGAAGTTGTTGCCATTGCCTGTTACCTGATTAACAAGTCTCCTACATCAGCTCTTGTTGATAAAACACCTATAGAGGCATGGTCAGGTCACAAGCCTTCATTAAGATATCTTAGAGTTTTTGGTTGCAAGGCATATGCACATGTGCCAAAGGAGAAGTGAACAAAGTTGGAGAACAAGGATATGAAATGTATCTTCATCGGATACAGTTATGGTGTGAAAGGATACAAGCTTTGGGATCCTATTACATAGAAGGTAATATATAGTAGAAGTGTTATTTTTAGAGAAACTAAGCCTTCTTCTATTACATTGCAGCCATCTAACAAAGTAAACAGGAAGATGTGATTCAATTTCCTTCTACACTTGAGAAAGTTGAATTGAGGCCCATGGATAGACAAGAAGTTGAGGAGAGCTCATCTAGCTCTGAATCTTTAGAAGAGGAGGAAGAAGCTCCAACTTAGCTTGCTCATAGGTCTACAAGGCATAGACAACCACCTGAAAGTTATTCACCTAATGATTGGAGATGTATTTTTGCTTTGAATACTAACATGGATGAACCCAGATTTGTAGAAGAGGCATTAGGTATGAATGATGTAGAATCCTGGAAGATTGCTATGGCTGAAGAAATGACATCTTTGAAAAAGAATGATACATGGGATCTTGTACCATTGCTTGAAGGAGGAAAACTTGTTGGTTGCAAATGGATGTTCAAGAAAAAAATTGGTTCAAATGAAGGTATTGAGAAGTACAAAGCAAGGTTGGTTGCGAAAGGTTACTCTCAAGTTGAGGGTGTTGATTATGGTGAGATATTTTCTCTTGTAAAAATGACATCCATTAGATTTTTTCTTTCTATTGTTGTTTCTTATGATTTAGAGGTTGAGCAAATGGATGTGAAAATTGCTTTCCTTCATGGTGAAGGAGGATATTTATATGACACAACCAAAGCACTACGTGGTGAAAGATAAAGGTAATTTGGTTTGCAAATTGAAGAAATCTTTATATGGCCTAAAATAGAGTCCTAGGATGTGGTACCAAAAATTTGATACATATGTGTTGAGATTGGGATTTAAGCATTCTAAATCAGATCATTGTGTTTATTATAAAACTGATGGTGACCGTTTCCCATTTAAATTACATTATATGTTGATGGTATGTTATTTATTGGTAAAGGGAAAGGTATGATATCAAAATTGAAATCTCAACTTGCTGCTAAATTTGAAATGAAAGACCTTGGTGTAGCTAGACACATTCTTGTGATAGAAATTAGAAGAGATAGAGTGAATAGAAAACTATGGCTTGGCCAAAGTAAGTATGTCAATTCAATTTTATAGAGGTTTAACATGTAGGACTGTAGACCATTGTGTTCAGTTGGAACAAAGTTATCTATTTCAGATTGTCCAACATCTCCATCAAAGATGGAAGAGATGAGCATAGTACCTTACCAGAGTGTAGTTGGAAGTTTGATGTATGCTATGGTTTGTACTAGACTAGACATTGCCCAAGCAGTGGGAGTTCTTTCCAGATATATGAATAATCTTGGTAGAGTTCATTGGGATGTAGTTAAAAGAATCTTCAGATATTTGCACATTACCTCAGAGTATTCCTTGTGTTATCATAGTAATTTGACTGAAGACGATATTTCCCTTGATATTCGTGGTTATGTGGATTCAGACTGGTAGGTGATATTGATAGTAGACAATCCACCAGTGCTTATGTGTTTACTTTATTTGGTGGTGCAATTAGTTGGATGAGTAAGCATTAGGTTGTGGTTACTTTGTCCACTACTGAAGCTGAGTATATGGCAGCTACTCATGCTTGCAAAGAAGCAATTTGGCTTAAGAGACTATGTTCAGATATTGGAATAAGACAAGGTGCAGTGGCAATTTATTACGATAGTTAGAGTGCCATCTGTCTAGCTAAGATCCTGACATTTCATGCCAAGACCAAGCACATTGATGTACAATATCATTTTGTTAGAGATATGGTCGAAGATGGCAGGGTGAAGCTGGTTAAGGTAGAGACTTTGATGAATGTTGTTGATTCTTTAACTAAGCCTGTGAGAACAAAAAAGTTCAGATGGTGTTCGGAGACTATGGGCCTTTTGGCCCTTAGTAATTAAGAGATGATGTTTACTCCCTCCCATTTCTCTTGCAATGTGTTCAACAAGTGGGAGATTTGTTGGGAAAATGTGTCTTAACCTTGCAATTATATAAGGTTTATTGTTGATAGGATATATATTTATATATTTCCTAGTTACACTGATAGGTGTAATATACAATGGGATCATGGGATGGAGTGGGATGCATGTTAACATTTTTTTGTTAACAAAAATTGTTAAATGATCGACATACATTAAATTAATGATATATTGTAAATTTGGACCATTCATTATTAGGTTTTAGATTTGACGGTAGATATTTTGTTAGATTGTCTTGCCCTAGAAGGCAACCTTATTTTATGAGGGCGTTGTATTACGGTTGCGGTATCGTGATGTATTCTAAGAGTCTGATAGTAGTTGTGCTGCCTCTGGATCTTTGGTGGTGATACTCCCATGAGAAGCTTTCTCTGCAAATATATTGTAATCTTTTTGATTTCTAAATAATATATTGGGCGGCTTAGGAGTGTGGGGTTTTTCTCCTGAAAGGGTTTTCCCCACGTAAATCACTGTGTTGTGGTATGCATGATATTTATGTTTAAGTTTCTATAACTATTAAAGATTTGTAAAGTTTTGCATTATCCTCCTCTCAAGATTACTGTAGGAAGTTGTTCCGCTACCTTAGCTTCCTTATAATCTTATTCTAACATTCATCATTTAATTCCTCTCATAAAATAACTTCTTACTATATGTTAATGAGTCAAAACATAGTTAGATAATAAAACATCTAAAAGTTGAACCTTCATCTTATGACATATGTTCAATAAACCAAGGTGAGGCTTCAATGTCATAAAGTTATGAATAAAATTATTCTAGTGACTTAACTATTCTATGCATTTGATTTTAATATACATATGCTTACATTCATTCAATGCATTCTTCTTTTTCAATACTAGAAGTCTCATTTTAATTTCATTTCTTTCCAGGTGTAAACTTCCTTCCTTCTAAAATTTAAAATAATAAACAATCTAATAACCATTACCTATAAATATACCCTTGAAGCAGATTTAAAAATGTGAAATAAGTGAATGAGTTACAAGAATGAGGTAAACATTATATAATGGGTGACTTGTTTTGAGGGCTCGCCCCTCATTATGGGCACAACCTTCCTCATAGATAAGGCACCCAACATAATGTATAATTGTTTAATATTAAATAAAAACAAGATCTCATTTACTACTTACTTTGGCGCCCCTAGGAGGTCATATTTTAATAATAAAATTACATGATACTGTTGCAAGTATGAGGTGAACCAGTGTTGTCATTGATGTCAACATACTCATGTTGCATTGACAAGAAGGATTGGATGAGCTGTGTGCTGATGATATTGAGAAAATTAGTCTCAATCAAGAACAGTGAAGAACAGTGATGAGAAGAAGGCAAAAGTACTCAATAGGTTGAGATTCAGAGGATGCGGATTAAAGGGTTTGTAGATATGAGTCTTGAGATGATCTAGTTAAGATTTCGGAGGTCCGCATGAAGATTTGAAGAAGTTGTGATCGATCAAGTAGAACCGGTTCTGGGAGATGCTCCAGAGGAACAGAGTGTCACAAAAAGGTCCGGTGAGATCCGGAGGTGCATTATCAGACTCTGCGGATTGGACAGAGTGCTTGGGATGTCTTTGTGATGTGTCATCTTAGTTTGTACAAAGTTTGGAGGTCCGGAAGAACATTTCTCAGTATGACAGTGGCGACAGACTGTGTTCTTGAAGTTTCGGATGAAGAGGAGAAGAGATTCCAGTGAGTAAAGGAAGTGCGGATGTACCTGGTCAATCAGGCAAGCTTGTGAAGGTTCTTGGATCTTGTTGAGGTTATGTTGTCGGTTCGCATTGGTGGTAGAGCCCAGAATTGAAGGTATTCTTCCGGATGAAGTTCTTGTTCAGACTAGTCGACTGAATGAGTTGTTTATCCTGTGAATGTTCTTATGGTGACCGACTGGATGTATTAATCATCTTGAGAATGTCCTTATGGTTGATTGCTGACTTAGATGATTGCTCCTAAGTCGATGTCTTGTATAAATGAAGGTTTGTGAGTTCATTTCAAAGTATGGCATGGAGCGGATGAGAGTGGTATAGCGAAAGAGCAAAGAGTAGAGAAAAAGTATCTCGGGCTTAAATGGAACTGATCCAGACATGGTAAAGATGTCAATCTCCAGTTCAAGTTTGTGATTCTCATCACTTTGTAGACAGTGTGTCTCTTGTAGGCAGTGTGTCTCTTTGTGAGCAGTGTGCTCGGGCAGTGAGCCCTAATTGGCATGTGCCATTCATTTTTCTTATTCTTCTAATAGAGAATAATCCTTGGGTTAATCACCCCGTGGTTTTTCCCTTAACCAGGTTTTCCACATCAAAATCTTGGTGTCCAATGTGTTGATGTTTATCTGCTCTTGTGTTTATGCATTATGCTTTCATGGATGGTTAATTGATATCCTATTAACTAACGAAGAAGAATCAAGTGTTTGAATTAGAAGCAAGTTTTTGTACAACTGATTCACCCCCCCTCTCAGTTGTGTGCCCTAGATCTAACAATTGGTATCAGAGCTAAGTTCCTCTGAAAGGAGCTTAACCACTTGAGGAGATCTAGGATGTCATCATACAAGAAGGATAGTCTGAAGTTTGATGGAACCAACTTCACTCTCTAGAAAGGTCACATGAAATGTCACTTGGAATGTATGGGAAAAGCATACTTGGCCATGGTCTCAAAACCATATGTTCCTCCACAGGGTGGTCCGACAACCTTGAATGAAATCGTAGATGCTGAAAACAATCTGCGGACCAAAGAAGCTCTTCTAAGCGCATTGAATGACTCAGATCTCTCAAATGTTATTGACCTGCCAACTGTATATGAGATCTGGACTAAATTGGACCTTCTGTATGAAGGAGATGATTTTGTCAAGAGTGGAAGGTTGCAAAGTCTGAAAGGGAAATTTGAAGGATTGAAGATGAGAGATGATGAAAACATCACTACCTTTATGCCAAGAGTAAATGAGCTGGTATGTGGAATCAGAAATGTTGGTGGAACTCTGGATGAAAATGAGATTGTTTGCAAAATTCTCAGATCACTTCCTGCTACCTACATAATCAAGGTTGCTGCCATTGATGAATTCAGAGCCCACACAACTATCACAAGAGAACAATTGGCTAGCAAACTAGCTGCATTTGAAATGACTAAATTTGGAGATGATCCTCCCAAGATTGAATCTTCTTTCAAAGCCAGTGCCTATGTGAAAGGCAAACCGAGATTTGATCCGGGGGAAAACTCTTCAAGGAAGATGTCATGGTATGATCAAGCAAGAAGAGACATGGAAGAGGAAGAAGCAGAAACAACTCAACTTGAAGCCCTCATTGCAAAGAGATTGCCAAGAGGATCCGGTAAGTATGAAGGAAAACTACCCTTTAAGTGCTTCAACTGCAATAAGATTGGTCATTTTGCTTCAAGATGTCCGGAAAGATCTGCAAGGTCTAATACTAATAGACAAAGGTTTCAAAAGAACTGCTATTATGTTCATGAAGAAGATGACAATGAAGGAGTAACAGATGATGAATCAGAACTAGGAAGCAAATCCAGAAATGAATGGGTGTTCATTGCCATCAAGGAAGAAGATTCAATATCCTCTGAATCTGTCAATCACAAGGTTGTGGAAAGAGCTTTAGCTGCCCAGGTGGAAGAAAAGGATGATTGGGTTATTGACAGTGGATGCTCTCACCATATGACTGGTGACAAGAACAAATTCTTAGATTTGGAAAGGTATGAAGGAGGAATGGTAAAGTTTGGTGACAATTCTGCTGGCAAAATCAGAGGTAGGGGAACTATTTCTTTTGATGGAAAGAGCAAAATAGGTAATGTACTATATGTTGAAGGATTGAAACACAATCTTCTCAGTGTTGGTCAGTTAGTGGACAAAGGCTATGATCTCCGGTTCAAGAATGGAAAATGTAGAATCTTTACAAGCTCTGGAACTGAAATTGCATCTGGTACTCAAACAAAAGGTAATATCTTCCATCTAGTTGGCTCTAATAAAAGTTGTCTATTTGTTCAAGTTGATCAGAGTTGGTTATGGCATAGAAGGATGTGCCATGTGAATTTTGATAACATCATCAAGATAAGCAATACTCAAGCTGGGAGAGATCTTCCTAAATTAGTGAAACCTACAAATAGTTTATGCAAAGAATGTCAGCTAGGAAAACAAAGCAGAGTCTCTTTTAAAAGCAAGGATCAGTCCACTACCGGATTGTTGGAATTAGTACATACTGATCTCTATGGTCTGACAAGAATCAAGAGTATGCAAGGTGATAGATACTTCATGTTGCTAATTGATGACCATTCCCGGATGATGTGGGTTACCTTCCTAAAAGAGAAATCAGAAGCCCTTGAGAAGTTCAAAATCTTCAAAGCTTTGGTAGAGAATCAAACTGGATTGAAACTGAAGTGTTTAAGGTCTAATAGAGGTGGTGAATTCACATCCGGTGAATTCATAGACTTTTGTGAGAAGCATGGCATAAAGAGACAACTGTCTGCTCCTAGGATCCAGGAAGCTTCCAGGACAATGATGATGGAAGCAAATGTTCCTCAGATGTTTTGGAGAGAAGCTGTCAGCACTACAGTCTACACTCTTAACCGAGTTCAAATCAGAAACAATACCGGTAAGACTCCTTATGAAATTTGGTTTGGTATAACTCCTACTGTGAGATATTTCAGAGTATTTGGTAGCAAGTGTTACATCAAAAGAGATGAAGATCTAGGAAAGTTTGATGCTAAAAGTGATGAAGGTATTTTCTTGGGTTACTCCACTCAAAGCAAAGCATACCGGTGTTACAATAAGAGACTGAAAAAGATGATAGAAAGTACAAATGTGAAGGTTGATGAAGGAATTGAGAAACCTTCAAGGTTTTATGAATGTGATGAAGATGATCAGAATGATCCTCTGGTGCAAGGAGCGCCATCCTCTGAAATTTAGATCCAGACTGATCCGGTAAATCAAGAAGAAGAAGTTTGTCTGAATGAGCCTGATCAAGAATCAGTAGTGCAAGAAACCCCCAAAGTTCCAAGGTATGTAACTCTAAATCACTCTGAAGATCAGATCATAGGTGACAAAAGTAAAGGGGTACAAACAAGGAGAAGAATTGCTCAAGATTCCAATGAATACTGTCTGATTTCAAAGATTGAACCTAAGACAGTTAATGAAGCTTGCAATGATGAAAACTGGACCAAAGCAATGGAGGAAGAATTGATGCAAATTGAGAAAAATCATACTTGGGATCTTGTTCCCAGACCTAGAGACAAGAATGTGATTGGAACTAAATGGGTCTTCCGGAACAAATCGAATGAAGCTGGTGAAGTAATCAGAAACAAAGCTAGATTGGTCTGCAAAGGCTACTCTCAAATAGAAGGAATTGATTTTGAAGAGACCTTTGCCCCGGTGGCAAGAATTGAAGCAATCAGATTATTTCTTGCATTTGCTGCCTTCAAAGACTTCAAGGTATATTAGATGGATGTCAAGTCTGCCTTCCTAAATGGTGATCTGGAAGAAGACGTTTACATTGAACAACCAGATGGATTTCAATTGTCTGATAATGATGATATGGTCTGCAAGTTGAAGAAAGCATTGTATGAATTGAAGCAAGCCCCAAGAGCATGGTATGAAAGGTTGGATAAGCATCTTGTGTAGATTGGATTCAACAAAGGTACTGTTGACAGTAACTTATATTTCAAAATTGATCATGAAAACATTTTGATTGTTGAAATGTTTGTGGATGATATCATTTTTGGAGGAAGAGATAGTATGTGCAAAACTTTTGCAAATCAGATGAAAAATGAGTTTGAAATGTCTATGCTTGGTGAAATGAATTTCTTCTTGGGTCTGTAAATTACTCAAACAAAGAAAGGGATCTTCATTTCTCAGACCAAATATGTGAAGGAATTGTTGAGGAAATTCGGTATGGAAGATTCAAAGCCAATGAACACTCCTATGGCAACCGGATGTAAGTTGAGCAAAGATGATGACTGTCCAAAGGCATATCAGACAAAGTATAGATCAATGATTGGTGGATTGTTGTATCTTACTCAGACTAGCCCAGATATAATGCAGGCTGTTGGTCTTGTGGCAAGATTCCAGGCTGATCCTAGAGAATCTCATGTTATGGCAATCCAAAGAATTTTTAGGTACTTGAAAGGAACAGTTGAGTATGGTCTATGGTACCCTAGAGATCCAGATTTCTCTCTTCATGCATATACAGATGCAGATTGGGTAGGAGATGTGGATGACCCAAAGAGCACCAGTGGTGGAGCATTCTTTTTGGGAAAGAGATTGGTTTCTTGGCTAAGCAAGAAACAAGATGCAATATCTCTGTCTACAACTGAAGCAGAATACATTGCAGCAGCAGGTAGTCGCACTCAAATCTTATGGATGAAGTAGATGCTAAGAGACATTAAAGTTGAATATGAGGACCCTATCACAATTTTCTGTGATAATTCAAGTGCAATTAATATTTTTAAGAATCCGGTATTGCATTCTAAGACTAAGCACATATCTATCAAGTTTCACTTTTTGAGAGAACAAGTGAACAAGGAAGAAGTCAGAGTGGAGTATGTACCCTCCAAGGATCAGATTGCAGATATCTTTACTAAACCTCTTCCCAAGGACTCTTTTGAATATCTCTGGGAGAAGTTAGGGGTCATGGCCCCTCCGGTGATGAACTAGGATGCACTGATGTGCATCAGTCTGGTGGTTATCACAGTCATATCTTGTGATCCGGATTGATGATGGGGAATTGCTACTAAGGGGGAGCAGCTGGTATGATTCTGATGTGTTAGAATTGCAAGTATGAGCCCTTTGCCATTGATGTCAAAGGGGGAGAGAAGACATGTGAAAAACAAGTGGTTAATGATCAAAGGGGAAGAAGTAAAGGAAGAGAAGATATGTGAAGAGTTATTGTTGATAGGGGGAGCTGTGACAGAAAGGAGAAGTTCTTGTCTTGATGGTTTTTCACATCATATGTTTCCATCAATGACAAAGGGGGAGATTGTTGCAAGTATGAGGTGAACCGGTGTTGTCATTGATGTCAATATACTCATATTGCATTGACAAGAAGGATTGGATGAGCTGTGTGCTGAGGATATTGAGAAAATTAGTCTCAATCAGGAACAGTGAAGAACAGTGATGAGAAGAAGGCAAAAGTACTCAATAGGTTGAGATTCAGAGGATGCGGATTAAAGGGTTTGTAGATATGAGTCTTGAGATGATCCAGTTAAGATTTTAGAGGTTCGCATGAAGATTTGAAGAAGTTGTGATCGATTAAGTAGAACCGGTTCCGGGAGATGCTCCGGAGGAACAGAGTGTCACAAAAAGGTTTGGTGAGATCTGGAGGTACATTATTAGACTCTGCGGATTGGACAGAGTGCTTGGGATGTCCTTGTGATGTGTCATCTCAGTTTGTACAAAGTTTGGAGGTCTGGAAGAACATTTCTCAATATGACAGTGGTGACAGACTGTGTTCTTGAAGTTCCAGATGAAGAAGAGAAGAGATTCCAGTGAGTAAAGGAAGTGCGGATGTACCTGGTCAATCAGGCAAGCTTGTGAAGGTTCTTGGATCTTGTTGAGGTTATGTTGTCGGTCTGCATTGGTGGTAGAGCCCAGAATCGAAGGTATTCTTCCGGATGAAGTTCTTGTTCAGACTAGCCGACCGGATGAGTTGTTCATCCTGCGAATATTCTTGTGGTGGCCGATCGGATGTATTAATCATCTTGAGAATGTCCTTATGGTTGATTTCCAACTTAGATGATTGCTCCTAAGTCGATGTCTTGTATAAATGAAGGTTTGTGAGTTCATTTCAAAGTATGGCATGGAGTGGATGAGAGTGGTATAGCAAAAGAGCGAAGAGTAGAGCAAAAGTATCTCGGGCTTAAATGGAACTGATCCAGACATGGTAAAGATGTCAATCTTTAGTTCAAGTTTTTGATTCTCATCACTTTGTAGACAGTGTGTCTCTTGTAGGCAGTGTGCCTCTTTGTGAGCAATGTGCTCGGGCAGTGAGCCCTAATTGGCATGTGCCATTCATTTTTCTTATTCTTCTAACAGAGAATAATCTTTGGGTTAATCACCCCGTGGTTTTTCCCTTAACCAGGTTTTTCACGTCAAAATCTTGGTGTCCAATGTGTTGATGTTTATCTGCTCTTGTGTTTATGCATTATGCTTTCATGGATGGTTAATTGATATCCTATTAACTAACGAAGAAGAATCAAGTGTTTGAAGTAGAAGCAAGTTTTTGTACAACTGATTCACCCCCCCTCTCAGTTGTGTGCCCTAGATCTAATAGATACAACTTGAAATCATATGAATTTTGGAAATCAAGCAATTTTATGATTAAAATATGACCTCCTAGGGGCACCAAAGTAAGTAGTAAATGAGATCTTTTTTTTCTTTAATATTAAAAAATATACATTATGATGGGTGCCTTACCTATGAAGAAGGTTGTGCCTATAATGATTTGCAAAACTAAATAGTCATTTCCAAAAGTCATATGGAAGGATAAGAGTTTTTTAAAATAAAAAACAAATGGAGAGGCTACATCTTCATCTTCCCAGCCACTCCTTTTGGTGTTAGATAAAGTTAATTTTTTTTTAATTTTTTGTTGTGTTAAAGCATTAACCAACACTCACCTAGTCGCCCATATTAGGGAAGACAAGAAAAAAATTATTTTATTTGACTTCAAAGAAATTTCACTTCCAGACTTGGCAGCCTTTGCACACAGAGGGGTAAAGCAATTTAAATGCATGCTCTTCCGTTTAATCACTCTCCACATTTCATACATCCAAAATGATAACACAGAGAAGATTTATTTTTTAATTTGATTTCTTAACTGAAATAATTTCCCAGCGACATCTATTTGAAATAAAATTGCACTAATATCATGAAATTCCAAAATGCATATTTGCCAAATCACCCTAAAATGAGATTAATTATTGGAAATTTATTCTATAAAGTGACAGTGGCATGGGCAGTGCCTAGATTTTCACTCCAATCAATTCTCATTATTGGGTAATTTCTCAAATAACCCAAACAAAGCCCAAGTAGACATACTGAAAACTATAATATTAATGCATCTGCACAAAGAGACTTAGTTGGAGAATTTCTAATTGTTACATTTGTAAAAATGCAAGAAGCAAATTTATCCAGTTCCATACCTCCTGGCTCAAAATTTAATTGTATTCTTGAACAAAAATTGCCTCTAGAAAATTTTCTTGCAAACCAACCCCCCTCCCCTTTTTCCTAATGGCTTCCCCTTCTCTTCTTTCCCCCCCCTCGAATAGAATTAGGGAGTAGCCACAAGACACGTGGATATGTTTGGCAGAGTGCCTCAAAGAGGTGTCATCTTATTGAATGCAATGATTCTGGGAACATCCACCAGAGTAGATTTGTTGGAAGATAATAAATATATATATATTTTAATCTTTATGAACTAAAAGCTTAATATTAATATTTATACACTAAAAGGTTATGTGCATGACCATGATGGGGCAAATTATACCTCTAAGTGGCAATGAAAATACAAAAAATCAGACTTAATCAAGTTCATGTGAAAATTTGAATGGATTATCTACACAATTTGAAAAATATGTAAGAACAAAATTTGTAGAGAATTGAATCTAGTTTATGGGCTACTATTTTTTTTTAAAATTAAATTTACTTAGTGAAAAATGAATGTTTCAATGAACAACTATTAAATTTTTCAAAAAAAAAAAGTGGGTGTCATTCCAGCCAACCTAACTATGAGCAAAAAAAATATTTTTTTTGAAACTTTCAAAATAAGTAGAGGACTCATGCCCGGATGTGATGCATATTTTTTGAAATTTTTTCCAATAAAATAATTAGTTATGATTTTTTTACTGTGACTTTTTTTAAAAACTAAAAAGTAATTTTCCAGCCAACCTAACTCGATAAAAGAAAATTGGAATTCATTTTTTTTAACCTATAGCCAGAAAAGCATAGAGTGTGACACAGCTTTCGGATCTCAAAAAGGTGAAACAGTTTGAAAGTTACGGATGTTTTTCAATCAGTGTGTCCATCAAGATTTCAGACACACACTATATAGAAAATTATTAATAATTATTTAATAAAATTATAACCCAACAAATCTTATATTTTTAGAAAGCTAACAATTTATTCTATAAACCCTTTTCGTTTTATTAATTGTGCATAAAAAAAAGTCGTCAGCACGAAGGGTGAAGTTTGAAGAAGAGAGTGAAACCTGCAAAAATGTTAGAATTGAGGGAAAGTCAACTATGACAGTCCCAAGCCTACATACAAGGCAAAAGCGAAGCAAAGCGGATGTCCGTTATTAACGGATATCTGTTTTGCTTTGGTAAAATATCATTTTCCCTTTTTTTTATGTTTTGCAAAACGGATATCCATTTTGTTTTACCTTATTCCTTTGTCTCATTTAAGTTTCATTATATATATTTATTATAATATATAAATATTTATATATATTAGTTTTATATGTTTATGATTATTCAAATATTTATATTTATATAATATATCTTGCTAATTAAAATAAATATATTATATAAATTAATATATTATGTTATAATTATTATAATTATAATAATATTTAATTTGATAGTATTTGTATTTATTATTTATAAATACAATGAATATAGCATTATTTTTTAGTTTCTTACTAACTATCAATAGTTTATTACTAACTAGAGTCAATGTATTCATGTCTTCTTGTATAACCACCACTACCAATCATAAGCTTGTGGTAACACATACAACCATCTAACCAATTCTTTCAACTTGTAGTATTGTAGAACATTCTCTTAACATAACCAAGCCTCTAGATTGTTCCACATGAACTTCAACTCTGCTACAAGTGCACCTGCATTATTATTTATGCTTCTACTAGCACAATTAAATATGTAGTGAGTACTTCTTCAAATGAGTCATGGTTAAATTTCCATAGCATCACCACATGTACACATATCTCCATGCTATATTGCGACATCTAAAACTCACCACATCCTACCACATTACATTTTATCATTGTTCAATAGTTTCCATATAAAATTTGGAACTCTGTATCTCCCCTCTCCATATCTCTCTCTCTGACCTACCTACCTCCTAGTTAAATCCTTTTCCTAGCTTTCCTAGTTTTCCTTTTACTTTCCAATTTCCATAGGAGAGAGAGAGAGTCATAGTTCTCTTATTTTCATTTCCTTCGTCGATAAGGGGGAGGGAGAGATAGAGGGGAGATATAGGGAGATAGAGGAATGATAGGGGAGAGAGAGGCAAGCGATAGAGAGATAGATAGAGAGAGAGGAGATAAATATGGAGAGATAGAGGAGATAGAGGGGAGAGATAAGCAGATAGAGAGTGAGTGAGATGTCTAGAGTGATAGGCAGAAGGATTGAGAGGTAGATGGATGATATAGATAGGGAGATAAGGGAGAGATAGGGAGATAGAGGTTTAGGGGTTAGGGGTTAGGGTTTAGGGGCATTATTTAGGGTTTTGGGAGAGAGAGAGAGAGAGAGAGAGAGAGAGAGAGAGAGAGAGAGAGAGAGAGAGAGAGAGAGAGAGAGAGAGAGAGAGAGAGAGAGAGAGAGAGAGAGAGAGAGAGAGAGAGAGAGAGAGAGAGAGTTGCTTGGGGTTAGGGTTTATGAGTTTAGCATTGCTCAAGTTTAGGGTTTAGGGTTTAATGAGAGATAGAGAGAGGGGACTGATAGAGATTGGGAGAGATAGAGGAGACATAGGGGAGAGATAGGGAGATAGAGAGTGAGAGACATGTCCAAAGACATAGAGAGAGATTAAGAGGTAGATGGATGATAGAGATAGGGAGATAGAGGTTTAGGGTTGCTTGGGTTTAGGGGTATTATTTAGGGTTTAGGGTTTATGGTTTTGGGGTTAGGGGTTAAGGTTTAGAGGTTTAGGATTTAGGGTTTAGAGAGAGATACATGACCAATAGGGAGATATAGAGGAGACCGAGGGGAGAGATAGGGAGAAAGAGAGTGAGGGACATGACTAGAAACATAGGGAGAGAGATTGAGAGGTAGAGGGACAAAGGTAATAGGGAGATAGGGGAGAGATAGGGAGATAGAGGTTTAGGGTTACTTGGGTTTAGGGTTTAGGGGTTTAGGGTTTCTTGGGTTTAGGGGTTAGGGGTTAGGGGTTAGGGTTTATTGTTTAGGGGTTAGGGGTTCAGGTTTAGAGGTTTAGGGTTTTGGGTTTATAGAGAGAGAGGAATGATAGGGAGATATAGAGGAGACTGAGGAGAGAGATAGGGAGATAGAGAGTTGTTGGGAATTAAGGTGCCTCAACCTTTGCAATTTCCTAGCATTAATAATTTAATTGTATATTTAATTATTGCCTAATGTTGTATTTGATTGCACATTCAGTTTGGTCACATAGTTGAGATGACATGGTGACATGTCAGCTTACTTGGAATGTGACTTGGATGGTCAAGTCAATCCTACATGGATTTGGGTGTCCCATATTGAGGTGGCATTAATTTTCCATGTGTCGACATCTTTGGTATGTGGAAGGCAATATTCCATATGACAGAATCTATGACGCGTAAGGGCCAAGTTTGGAGATTCCTATGATGAGTGGTGACAAGGGTTGGTTGGCATCTTTGCATGAGGGAAAGGCATCTTTGCATGAGGGAAAGGCATCTTTGGGTGCCCAAGTTGGGCTATGACATGTTGTAAGTAGAATATGCTTTATTTAGGATTGTATGATGGATTCTCTTACAACATTCAAGATTGCTATTGTGGGCAGATTTTATGACAATTGTAAGTTGTGTAAGAGAATATGTCATAGTCTATTTTTAGCCTAGAGCACTCTACTTTGGGAAAGTCAAATCTGCCATGTATGACAAATGTAATGGATGTAAGGAAAACAAGGACAAGTGTTCTTTGATGCTGAAAATGGCCATGAGGCCAAGGTGGATGCCTATCTCAAGATGCTCTCAAGATATGCCTTGTAATCTCTATAAAATGTATAGTTTGGAGTTGTAGTTGCATAGTGTTTTTACAGGTACTGTTATGCTGCCGGATTAACTCCAGAATCGACATTTGTGACCTCTTGGAAGACTTGCATTGCAAGTGTATTGTAAACTATTGGTGTTTTGATAATACATTGTGCATGTTTTAGAGTGTGGGTTTTTTTTTTACCTGAAAAGGTTTTCCCCACGGTATATCTTGTGTCACCTTCTTTATGTGTTGTGTTGCTACTGTAATCTTTATGTTATTAGTTTAATGTTGCTGCAATTGTAAGGATTAAAATGAATTTGCACTCCATTCCCCTTATTAGATTGGTGTAGAAAGTGTGTTCTGTGTACCTTGAGCTTCCTTTTAGTTGGTATCAGAGCTTGATCACCTGTGGTCCTAGTTGTTGGGTAGGGGTTTTTTAAGCTAATCTTCGATTGAGTGGGAGTCTATGTAGAGTATTCTGTGATCTTGTTGCAGCGAGAAGATGTCAAGGACATCTGGAAGAATAGAGGTGGAGAAATTCAATGGCACTAATTTTAAGCTGTGGAAGCTCAAGATGGAAGACATGCTTGTTGATAGAGATTTATGGGAAACCATTTTTGGCACAAAACCAACTGCAATGGTACAAGCTGATTGGGATCTCAAAGATCAAAAGGTTAAGGGTCTTATAAGACTTAGTCTTACTGATTCTATCCTGTTAAATGTCCATGAGGAGAAAACTAGCTTTGGAAGAAGTTGGGAGATGTGTATCAAGCCAAATCCCTGGTTAACAAACTTTTTCTGAGAAAGAAGTTGTATTCTCTTCGAATGGAGGATGGAGGATCTATTGCAAATCACCTAAATGCTTTCAACATGTTGGTTTCACAATTAACATCCATCGGTGTATGACCCTGCTTTGTTCTTTGTCAAATTCATGGGATCATCTTGTCATGGTTGTTGGGAGCACCACATCCACTTTCAAAATGGATGAAGTGGTATCATCACTGTAATCTGAAGAGATGCAGAGAAAGTCTTTTGAGGTAGCCAAAGAGGCTCTTGCGGTTAGTGGAAGACCCAAGGACAAAGGGAAGAAGAAGGACAAGAAAGATGAGAAGGGTAGATCCAAATCCTGTGGGAGATCCAAATCTCCTAGAAAGTCCAAGGCTCTCTGTTGGAACTATGGTAAATTTGGGCATTTTCGAAAGGAATGCAAAGAGGAAAAGAAAAAGAAAAAGAAGAACCCAGATTCAGATTTTGACAAGTCATAAGATGATGGTAAGGTTTCATCGCAACCCTGGCAACCCATGCATTTGATGATGTGTGGCTGATTGATTCTAGTGCATCATTCCACATGACCTCGCATCGAGACTAGTTTACTAAGTATGAGGAGTTCAATGGTGGAAGGGTGTACCTGGGTGATGACTCTCATCTGAAGATTGTTGGTCGTTGAAGAGTCTCTATCTGATTCCCTGATGGATGAGTGAAGGGGATCTCTGGGGTTATGCACATCCCAGGCTTAGCACGAAACCTACTTTCTGTAAGTATGTTGAATGATGCAGGTGTGCAGGTTGTCTTTTCGAAAGAAGGATGCAAGATGACTAGAGGAGCTATGGTGCTTGTTGAGGGTACTAGGAGAGGTACTTTGTTTCAGCTGGAGGCATGCATTTCACAATGCAATAGTTCTTCTGACTCAAGGAAGAGGGCAGCAATCACTTCATCCCCACCATCTGAACCAACAGTAAAGAAATCTGTTGTATCTAGTCCCGATGGTTGTATTCATGCCTTGGAAGTTAAGCTTTTGCTAAAAAAGACAATGTTGTGGCATAAGATATTTGGCCACATTGGTGAGAAGGGCCTTAGAACCCTAAAAACTAAAAACCTCGTTGAGGGGCTAGATGATTGTAATCTTGAGTTCAACTTTTACGAACATTGCATATATGGAAAACAAAACCATGCTTAGTTTTATTTGAGTTCTCATAAGTCTTCTGGTGTGTTGGACCTTGTTCATTCTGATGTATTTGGTCTTGTTAATGTTCCTTCGTTATCAAAATCTGTATATTTTGTATCTTTCAGAGATGGCTATAGTAGAAGGACATGGATTTATTTTCTCACAAGCAAATATGAAGTCTATAGTAAGTTTAAGGAGTTTAAAGCCTTTGCTAAAAATTAGACTGGTAAAAAGATTAAGTGTTTGAGAACTGACAATGGTGGTGAGTTTTGTTCTACAAAATTTAAAAAATATTGCAAGGAACTTGGGATTGAAAGACATAAGACAACTCCATACACCCCGTAGCAAAATAGAGTTGCAGAGAGGATGAACAAGACACTGATGGAGAAGGCTAGGAGTATGCTTAGTGGAGCTGGCCTAGAACAAAAGTTTTGGGCTAAAGTTGTTTCCACTGCTTGCTATCTGCTAAACAGATTTCCTACATCAACTCTTGTTGGAAAGACACCCATGGAGGTGTGGTCTGGTAGAAAGCCTTCAATAATTCATTTTCATGTTTTTGGTTGTGAGGCATATGCACATGTGCCTAGGGAGAAGCGGTCAAAATTGGAGAATAAGGATGTTAAGCGTATCTTCATTGGCTATGGTGTTAGTGTGAAAGGATACAAGCTTTGGGACCCTGTGGCTAAAAAAGTGTTGTATAACAGAAGTGTCATCTTCAGAGAGATAACACCTTCTTCCACTGTTTTACAGCCAGAAGAAAAAGAGAAGAAAGATGATGTTGTTTAGTTTCCTTCTACCCTTGCAAAGACTGAACAGAAAGACAATGTTGGACCTAATGATGAGGAGAGCTCTAGCAGCTCTGAAAGCTAAGAAGAAGAAGATGAACCTCAACCTTAGCCTTTGAGGAGGTCTACATGAACAAGAAAGCAACCTGAGAGGTTTGGTTATACATTGCTTGATTCTAGTTGTGCTTTTTCTTTGCTTACTAACAGTGATGAACCTAGAACTGCATCAAAGGCTATGGATATGAAAGATGCAGGTTCCTGGAAGGAGGCCATGGAGGATGAGATGGCTTCTTTGGAAAAGAATCAAACTTGGGACTTGGTGCCTTTGCTTGCTGGACAGAAACCTGTTGGATGCAAATGGGTGTTCAAGAAGAAATTTGGTGTAGATGGCAGTGTTGAGAAGTATAAAGCTAGATTGGTTGCGAAGGGGTATTCACAAGTGGAGGGTATAGATTATGGTGAGATCTTCTCTCCCGTTGCAAAGCTGACATCCATTCAATTCTTGTTATCTCTTGCAGTTGCTTATGATTTAGAGGTAGAATAGATGGATGTGAAAACAACTTTCCTTCATGGTGATTTGGAGGAAGATATTTACATGTCACAACCAGAGCATTACATGGTGAAAGGTAAAGAAAATTTGGTTTGCAAGTTAAAGAAGTCTTTGTATGGATTGAAATAGTCTTCTAGGATGTGGTACTTGAAGTTTAATGCCTTTGTGTTGTCAATTAGATATCTGAGATCGAAATTAGATCATTGTGTGTATTACAAGTTTGACAATGATTGTATTCTCATAATTGCACTGTATGTTGATGATATGTTGCTGATTGGGAATGGTAAGAATATGATTTTTGATTTGAAGTCTCAGTTGTCAGCATAGTTTGAGATGAAAAATTTAGGGGCAGCCAGGTACATTCTTGGGATGGAGATCCGAAGAGACAGAGCCAACAAAAAACTTTGGTTAAGCTAGAGTAAGTATGTGAAGATCATGTTGGATAGGTTCATCATGGCAGATTGTAGACCATTGTGTGTTCTTGTTTCTTTGGGGACAAAGTTGTCTGTTGAGGATTGCCCAAAATCTCCTAGTGAGGTGGAGGACATGAGTAGAGTACCTTATGCTAGTGTTGTTGGTAGTTTGATGTATGTCATGGTCTGTACAAGACTAGACATTGCCCAAGCAGTGGGAGTCCTTAGTTGTTTTATGGCTAATCCTGGACGGGTACATTGGGATGCAGTTAAGCGAGTGTTCAGATATTTGAGGGGTACTTCTGATTATTCCAAATGCTATCATGGTAATGTTACAAGACCTTCGCATTCTATTGATATTAGTGGATTTGTGGATTCAGATTGGGCAGGTGACATTGACAGCAGGAGATCCACCAGTGCTTATGTGTTTACACTGTTTGGTGGTGCTATTAGTTGGATGAGTAAGCGACAACCTGTGGTTGCTTTGTCCACGATAGAAGTTGAGTATATGGTAACAAATCCTACTTGTAAGGAAGCCATTTGGCTTAAGAGATTGTGTTTAGATATTAGTGTTGATGCAGGTCAGATTACGATCAATTGTGATAGTCAGAGTGCGATTTGCCTTGTGAAGAATCCAACTTTCCATGCTAAAACAAAGCATATTGATGTATAGTTTCACTTCGTGTGAGACATGGTAGAGGATAGGAAGGTAAATTTGGAGAAGGTAGACACTTTGAAGAACTGTGCAAATGCATTAACAAAACTAGTTAGCACAGAGAAGTTCAGATGGTGTTCGGAGTCTATGGGGCTCTCAGCCCCTAGCAGTTAAAATCTTGTCATTTCCTTTTGGCTCTTGTAAAGTGTTCAACAAGTGGGAGAATGTTGGGAATTAAGGTGTCTCAACCTTTGCAATTTCCTAGCATTAATAATTTAATTATATATTTAATTATTGCCTAATGTTGTATTTGATTGCACATTCAGTTTGGTCACATAGTTGAGATGGCATGGTGACATGTCAGCTTACTTGGAATGTGACTTGGATGGTCAAGTCAATCCTACATGGATTTGGGTGTCCCATATTGAGGTGGCATTAATTTTCCATGTGTTGGCATCTTTGGTATGTGGAAGGCAATATTCCATATGATAGAATCTATAACATGTAAGGGCCAAGTTTGGAGATTCCTATGACGAGCGTTGACAAGTGTTGATTGGTATCTTTGCATGAGGGAAATGCATCTTTGGGCGCCCAAGTTGGGCTATGACATGTTGTAAGTAGAATATGATATATTTAGCATTGTATGATGGATTCTCTTACAACTTTCAAGATTGCTTTTGTGGGCAGATTTTATGACAGTTGTAAGTTGTGTAAGAGAATATGTCATAGTCTATTTTTAGCCTGGAGCACTCTACTTTGGGAAAGTCAAATCTTCCATCTATGAAAGATGTAGGGGATGTAAGGACAACAAGGACAAGTTTCCTTTGATGCTGAAAATGGCCATGAGGCCAAGGTGGACGCCTATCCCAAGATGCTCTCAAGATATGCCTTGTAATCTCTATAAAATGCATAGTTTGGAGTTGTAGTTGCATAGCATTTTTACAGGTACTGTTATGCTACCGGATTAACTCCAGAATCAACATTCGTGAACTCTTGGAAGACTTGCATTGTAAGTGTATTGTAAACTATTGCTATTTTGATAATACATTGTGCAGGTTTTACAATGTGGGGTTTTTTGTACCTGAAAAGGTTTTCCCCACGGTATATCTTGTGTCACCTTCTTTCTGTGTTGTGTTGCTGCTATAATCTTTATGTTATTAGTTTAATGTTTCTGCAATTGTAAGGATTAAAACAAATTTGCACTCCGTTCCCCTTATTAGATTGGTGTAGGAAGTGTGTTCCATGTACCTTGCTTCCTTTCAAGAGTGAGGCACATGGCCAGGGACATAGGGAGAGAGATTTAGAGTTAGAGGGATGATATAGATAGGGAGATAGAGGTTTAGAGTTGCTTGGATTTGGGGTTTAGGGGTTTAGGGTTGCTCAGGTTTGGAGAAATCTAGATAGAGAGAGAGAGAGGAGACAGATAGGGAGATATAGAGGAGACAAAGGAGAGAGATAGGGAGATATAGAGTGAGTGAGATGTCCAGAGAGATAGGGAGAAGGATTGAGAGGTAGAGGGATGATAGAGATAGGGAGATAAGGGTTTAGGGTTTCTTGAGTTTAGGGTTTAGGGGTTAAGGGTTAAGGTTTAGGGGCATTATTTATGGTTTATGGTTTATGGTTTAGGGGTTAAGGTTTACAAGTTTAGGGTTTAGTGTTTAGAGAGAGGACCAACAGGGAGATATAGAGAGTGAGGTACATGGCCAAAGACATAGGAAGAGATAGGGATATGGAGAGTTAGGGACATGGCCAAAGACATAGGGATAGAGATTGAGACGTAGAGGAATGATAGAGATAGGGAGATAGAGGTTTAGGGTTGCTTGGGTTTAGTGTTTAGAGTTTAGGGGTTTGGGGTTTAGGATTTAGGGGTTTAGGGTTTCTCAGGTTTAGGGTTTAGGGGTTAGGGCTTAGGGGCATTATTTAGGTTTTATGGTTTAGTGGTTAGGGTTTAGGGTCTAGGGGCATTATTTAAGGTTAAGAGGTTTAGGGTTGCTCAAGTTTAGGGTTTAGGGGCAGTATTCAGGGTTTACGATTGCATGTCAAAAGAAGTCTCTCTCTCTCTAAATCCCTCAACCCTAAATAATGCCCCTAATCCCTAACCCATAACCCCTAAACCCTAAACCTAAGCAACCCTAAACCTCTATCTCTAGGTATCTGTCCCTTATCTCCCTCTCTCCATCATCCCTCTAACTCTCAATCTCTCTCCCTATGTCTCTGGACACCTCACTCACTCTCTATCTCCCTATCTCTCCCTCTGTCTCCTCTATTTCTCCCAATCTATCTCCTCTCTCTCTACCTATCTATCTCTCCCTATCTCTTGCCTCTCTCTCCCCTATCATTCCTCTATCTCCCTATCTCTCTATCTCCCTGTCTCTCCCCTCTATCTCCTCTATCTCTCGATATATGTCTCCTCTCTATCTCTCTCTACCTGGCTATCTCTCCCTATCTCTCTCTTGCCTCTCTCCCCCTATCATTCCTATATCTCCCTATCTCTCCCCTCTATCTCTCCCTCTCCCTTATCGATGAAGGAAATGAAAACAAGAAAACTAGGATCTCTCTCTCTCTCATGCACATACCCATTATGTAGGCTATTTTGCATTTGTGGTCATATCCTTTAGGTCCAATCACCTCCAAACTTCACAAATAGACATAGAGCATAATTCTAAGCATCTTTCATTAAGACCACTTCTCTACATACATGCAACTAATACCACTTTTTCATTATTTTCCACTTTTAATACTTATTCTTTTCCATTTAACAAGTCCTACATGTGTCCAAGTTGTATTGTTTGTCAAGTTTTCAGTCTAATTGATAGTCCTAGCTCTCATGGTTATTAAAATGTTAGTATAGTTATATTTATCCTTAGGTAACATTAATTTACACATTTTTGCACAAACAACCACACTAAAAAATAACCTTACCTAATTAAGGTTAACCTTTGAGGTTCTTTCATTTGGTGAGCCTAACAGATCCAACTAGTTCAATCTTCTTATAGTCCATGCTTAGCCTTCCAAGAGAGTTCATGCCATGTTAACTTTGCATTATGTCCTCACTTTCCTCTTGCTAGTTGTAGTACTCTTTTTTTCTAATCCTATCCCTATATCATACTATTGTTTTGACTTTTCATTCCATCTTCATCATCATAGTCCTAGTTATCCTATTTTGAGCCTACCATTTATCCTTAGCCATGTCTTGTACTTCTATTCATGTCAATTTTAATGACCTCTAAATTTTTCATAAATTCTTCTCCACCAAACCCTAGACCCTCACCCAAATCCTTATTTTCCTAAGAAAAGCCCTTCCCCAAACATCATTTGATCATGTGGCTCCTTCCATCACTAGACAGGTGCCCCTACTTTCCATTATTCATCCAATACAATCCTAATGTCATAGCTCACATTCCCACACCTACATTCATAGAGTCCATTCCCCCTATCGACACCATCATTGATAATCATTAAACCATGAATTATCCCATATCCCCATCTTACACTTTCCTCACCTTTGAACCCTTAGAAGATGACATTTAGCTATCCCCACCATTACCAATCACACTTTCTAGCAATCCCACATAAGACACTTTACCCATCACTTCACCTAGGTCATCACCAATTAAATCACCTCATTAATCCATTCAACCATACCCATACCACCCCTTTCTCACTCCATAACCTGTATTAACACATGGCTCACTTCATGACATGCTATAGTTACCACAATGCCAATTCACTCCACCATCATTCTTCATAATATCTTATGAATCACCATCATTTCTTCTCATTCCTTAAGACATCATACCATGACACACATCCATTCGACCTCCATTACATCCTCCATAACCCTTTCCCAACATTGATAGCCCACTACCCATGCCACCTCATTTTCATAACACATTTGACCATAACATTGCCACAACAATCATCACTCATCCTGACACCATCCTCCACCACGTGACATTTATCTAACACATATTCCCAATTATTATTATATCTACATAAAACTCAAGGTGTTGTAAGTACAATTAGAAGACCTTAACCCTCCTCCTCCTTCCTCATTAATAGGATGGATTAAATCACCACTATCAATTGACATCATCTTACAACCATCTCCTCATAAAATGGTCTTGCTTAAATTTGATAATATAATCTCTCTCTCTCTCTCTCACCCTATCTCTCACCTCCATCTCCACCCTCTCTTCCTCTTCGTCCCTATCTGTCTCCCTTATCGACAAAGAAAATGGAAACAAGAAAACTAGGACATGCAAAGAGGAAAGTGAGGACATAATGCAAAGTTAACATGACATGAACTCTCTTGGAAGGCTAAACATGGACTATAAGAAGATTGAACTAGTTGGATCTGTTAGGCTCACCAAATGAAAGAACCTTAAAGGTTAACCTTAATTGGGTAAGGTTATTTTTGAGTGTGGTTGTTTCTGCAACAATTTGTAAATTAATGTTAAGGTTAAATCTAACTATACTAACATTTTAATAACCATGAGAGCTAGGACTAACAATTAGACTAAAAAGGTGACAAACAATACAACTTGGACACATGTAGGACTTGGAAAATGGAAAAGAATAAGTATTAAATGTGGAAACCAATGAAAAAGTGGTATAGCAAAACAATTAAATGTGAAAAATTGGGTAAAGCAAAATAGATATTCGTTTTGGGTTGCCCAAAATGGATATCTGTTTTGGGTTGCTCAAAACAGATATCCATTTTGGTTCAGTATCCAAACCAAAATGGATATCCATTTCAAAACCTATGAAAGTCAAACTTGGCCAAGTTGCGAATTTGGCTAAATAAAAATGCAATTTTTTTTCTATTGCCACTGTTTGGCCCATGATGATCCTACACATACCCAAAATATAATTAATGTATATGTCCTTTGCATTATTGTTTATATTTTTTTACTATATCACTATATATTATTAATGTATATAGAGACACATGGCATGCCAACATTGTATTCAATGAAGGGACATCAGCTAGGCCAACAACCCATTTACCTTAGCTTAAGTACTTAGTCTTTTGCAACAACTAGAATTTCAATGCCCTGGTTTACTAAACTAGGCCAAGGAAGTATGTGAAATGTGTTCCCATGGATTACAAAGGATCCTCAAGAAAATGAATTATCTAAATAGGAAAAACAACAGGATGTGACATCCTTCTCCTCTAAGAATGGTCATCATCCCGATGACTATAGTATGAAGAGATAGTCATCAGATTATCAAGCATTCAAAACCAAGCCTTATTCCACATCATAAGCAATGTAAAATTGGAAAATTTTAAAACTTCTTCATACCTATGTTTACCCTTCATTTCTAGTTTGAAAACCTGACCATGTTGCCAGTAATCCCCAGAATGTACCTAGAATAGTCCTTATGTCTAGTCATCCATCATACCTCAAACTGGTGTTATCTCATTAGTAAAAATCAATTTAAGTGTTCCACAAATTTTATTTTTTCAGTTAAAGTGTTCACCTCTGATTAGGTGAGAGACAAACTATCTCATTCAATTGCTTATAAACAACTACACACATTGAGACACACTTATGAATATAATAACCAATAAGTTATTCTTGTCATGCATACGCTTTTGTATCTGACACTATAATATGTTTGTTTTGTCATTCATTACTACTCGCATATGACATCTGGACAATCATCACTGACTAAGTGTTTACATCAAGAAATCATAACACATATACAAGAAAAGAATAATTCTTCTCATCTCATGATACATACCTGCCTGTATGCAACACTTGAACATACACAAACAATTAATTTGTTCATCTTGTGATACATACCTAACTGTATGCAACAAATGAACATATACGATCAATAAATATGTTCATCTTGTGACACATACCTACTTGTACATGCAACACCTGAACATTTACAAATAATGAATATGTTCATCTCGTGATACATGCCTACCCATATGCAACACCTAAACATATGTGAACACCTTCATTATTCTTACTATTCATAACCAAGCCATAGTTCTCCCTGGTTCATTGCCACCCATGACCAAAAAAAACAAGCATCCCATTCTACTTGTTGTCGTTACTAGAAATTATATCACCTCTAATTAGAGAAGCATATATCAACACTAACCAAGGAAAGTATAAACATTCAATCATTAGATTAGCATCAATCATTAGATTAGCATCAAGCATATGAAGATCAACGCCAATTATTCATAAGCAGGTAATCTTAACTCAAAATCAAAGAAGGTCATCAACATCATATATAAATTGGTCAACATGCTTAAATTAAGTGTAAAAGCATACGAGCACAAAAATGCTCCACTTGTTCAAACAAGATCTAGCACAATCTTAATAATTATTAGTCATATCAAACACACGAGTCAATCATCACTCAAAGATGCATCACTCGCAAAAGTACACTAGGTATACAAAATTTCAAAAGCATATAAGACTTCATGAGATTCTATCCTTTTTAAACACCAAGATTTATTTTTGCCTACAAGACAAGAGAAGATAAGTCAAACCCAACAACTCATTATTCTAGGCTGACACAGATCAATTTTTCCATTGTTACCATAATAAACCATCTAGGACATTTGATAAGAAGCCAACTCATCTAAGGAGTCCTTGACCCAATTCTAGGGTCTTTGAAACACTCAGTGCACCTATGCTCTCAAGGCATTTGAAAGGTTTGTAATTCAGAGAAAAGCAACTTATGTGAAGTAGACTCTAGGCCCTAGTGCTAAACCCAGAGCTCCGACACCATATGTAAGGATTGACCAAAAAATATAATAATAAAATACTAATAATTCAATAAATAATGAGAAGGGAGTGATTTTTTTGAATTTCATCAAACTTCTCACACATCAACTATATTCGATCAATGAATAAATAATAAGGCTAGACAACTAGCCTACATCTTACTCTACCTGAGTAATTAATCTAGTGCATTATCTCACCAAGGATTTTAAGAATTCACAACACAAAGATGGACCTATTCTAGGGGCTAGACCTATGCCTTGGGGGCTCATATGAAATGGTCTTGCCTACATATCGATATCAGAGGCTTTGTAGTTCGTTGACACAACCCTTCATCAAGTTACAAATTTTAGGTCTTTATCCAATAAGACTCAAAGAGTATAGTCAAATCTATTTTCTCCAATCTTTGGTAAACCCTTCATGCAACTAGTGGTTCCATGATCCAAGTATTTACTAATTAGAAATAATCTAAACTCACTTGTATTTTTGAACATACTCAAGTGAATATTAAAGTATAAAACCCTCTAGGGCTAACCGTATAATCAATGCCTATAGCTTAAGAATGTCCTATCATCTCACCATGATATCTTGACATTCAATGGAAAAGGTAAATATCCAGAGGACAAAGTCCAAAGCTTACGTTCAGTCCATTAAATTAAATTTAAATATAGGGTAATAATGTTTACTGATTGGTACACCAAGGATGCTATTCCACATCACAACACAATTCCCTAAATTCACCCGATACTAGGTGATAGAGTGGACAAAAGGTTTTACTACCTCATCTCGACATAGTTGGGATTGGACTCAACATTACAATTTTAACTTGTAGATTCATAAACCTGCACAATCAAGCAATGACAATTGATACCTCAAGTAGTATGGAGTAATGAATTTTCGATGCAATAATAATTGTCCTTATCACATAATGATACCTTGGCTTTTTAACAAGATAGAAAATGTATTCATAAGATAATGTCCTTATCTAACATTACATAGTCCTTTAATTATTATTCCAATATTACACCTTCCAAGAAAGAGTGTCTACTAAAGAGTCCATTATGGAACACAATCATAACATAAAATTAAAATGTACTAATCACATTATAATGAAATCTTGATATCCAATCAAAACAATTTCAGTTACTAATAATAAAAAAACACCCAATACTCAAGCAAAAAAAGAGCTATCCCACTGTGGTTCAATGATTAAAATACTTGTCACTCAATCATTCTTCTAGGTCCCATTACTATTAACTGAGATAAGTTCTAGGGTAAAAATTCTCTAGTCTGAAGTTGGTAAAATCATCACAAATGATCTTTGATTTAGATTAAATAATTTAACAAATGACAATTAATTATTTATGGTCTCCTCTATTGTTCAAATCATAGTTTAAAATTTTCTAGGCAATTACCTCAAACAAGCATAACGTCTGTCATGCTGATAAATGGTGTTAATAAGACTTAACATCAATTATCTCTTCTCAAGACAATTACTCTATGACTCAAAACTCCATTTTTTTGAATACGTATACCATACATAGTTAAAGGCAACACCCTCAAACTATTTTCCTAAACAATAATAACTGTAGTTAAAGTTATAATGCTTATAGTTCTACTCTTAAACATGTCATGAGTAGATTAGTGGATGGGTTGAGACTACTAATAACAAAGAGTTTAGATTGCCTAATATCAACTAGATATCAAGAGAGTTAATTAAGAATTTTCAAGAAACTAATGGATCTATCAAAATTAGTATATGTAAATCTAATACAACTATGGATGACACAAAAAATAACCTCAACGCTTCAGAGTATTTGGGAATTTCCAACCTAAAACCATCCAAACATTTTAACAATTGATATCAATAAATTATTAAGTACACAGTTCTACCCAACAATATTAAAACGGTCATAACTTTCTTGTATCATAACGAAATTTTAAAATGTAAAATTTTCTAGAAAGGTTAAAAAAAGAGGGACAAAACACAGAAATAGTTTAAGATGAACACAACCCATGAAAGAGCAATTTTTACTGCACTATGACAGCCTAAAAATCTAAAAAATCCACATATTTACTTAAATATCTCACACTATACGAACTAATCATATGAGTTATACTCAACATGATATTATAATTATATCATGACATATCTACATCAGATCTATGAGCATGGTCTTAAGATAATATTGATCATTTAATTCCTCTCATAAAATACATAACTAATAACTTCTTACTATATGTTAATGAGTCAAAAAATAGATAGCTTTCAAAACATCTAAAAGTTAAAACTTCATCTTACGGCATATGTTCAATAAACTAGGGTGAGGCTTCAATATACATATGCTTACATTCATTCAATGCATTCTTCTATTTCAATATCAGAAGTCTCATTTTAATTTCATTTCTTTCCAGGTGTAAACTTCCTTCTAAAATTTAAAATAACAAACAATCTAATAACCATTACTTGTAAATATACCCTTGAAGCAGATTTCTAAATTTAAAATAAGTGGAGTTACAGGAATGAGGTAAGCATTATAGAGTGGGCGACATGTTTTGAGGGCTCACCCCTCATTATGGGCACAACCTTCTTCATAGATAAGATGCCCAACATAATGCATAATTGTTTAATATTAAAGAAAAATAATATCTCATTTACTACTTACTTTGGTGCCCATAGGAGGTGGTATTTAATCATAAAACTGCATGATACCACTTGAAATCAAGCTTATACCAGTCACCCCTTTGCAAAACTAAATAGTCATTTCCAGAAGTCATATGGAAGGATTTAAGAGGTTTAAAAAAAACAAATGGAGAGGCTACGACTTCATCTTCCCAGTCACCCTTATGGTGATAGATAAATGTATTTTTTTGTTGTTGTGTTAAAGCATTAACTAGCACTCACCCAGTTGCCCATATTAGGAAAGACAAGAAAAATAAATTATCATTTTTTACTTCAAAGAAATTTCACATCCATACTTGGCAACCTTTGCACATAGAGGGGAAAATAATTTAAATGCATGTTCTTCCATTAAATCACTCTCCATATTTCATACATCCAAAATGATAACACAGAGAAGATTTTTTAAAAAATTTGATTTCTTAACTAAAATAATTTCCCAACAACATCTATTTGAAATAAAACTACACCAAGCTCATGAAATTCCAAGATGGGTATTTGCCAAATCACCCTAAAAGGAGATTAATTGCTAGAAATTTATTCCAGAAAGTGCCAGTAGCATGGGCAGTGCCCAGATTTTCACTCCAATCAATTCTCATTATTGGATAATTTGTCAAATAACTCAAACAGAGTCTAAGTAGACATAATAAAAATTATAATATTAATGAATTTGCACAAAGAGACTCGGTTGGAGAATTTCTAATTGTTACATTTGTAAAGGGTAAGTGCACAAAGATGGGGGACCAAAAGGGGGTCTTAAGATGCCACTTTTTTTTTTAAAATCAGGAAAGACTAATGTTGGATGAGAAATTGAATATAGTTACACTCAAAATTTGAAGATACAACAAAAACAAGAGTCGTAGTGCTCCGAATCTAGTTTCTAAACTACTAATTTTTTCAAAAATGGTTGAAATTAAGGGGTTCAAAAAGGGGGGGCACACAAATTGGTCTAGTTTTTTTCAAAAAAACACAACATAGCGTCTGGTGTACACCCCCTAAAATGTTAACTTTTTTTAGTATTTCAAAAATTGCTTCAGTGAGAAATTAGCTAACACCATGAAGTTTATCTCTGATTTTTCTGATAATTTTTTCATGAATAATTAATTTTTTACTAATTTTCAAAGTGAACACATCCTGAAAAATAGAAAATTGAGCGTGCTCCCCCATAATTTTTTTGAAAACTGATTGAAAATCCAATTTTTTAATACGTGTAGAATGAAGTCTAGTTTCTAAACATGTAATTTCTTTGAAATTTTGAACAATTAAAAAAAGTCAAAAATACCACACACTGGTTTTTGACAAAAAATAGATACACTAACAAAAGAGATTAAAGATGAAATCCTTCACATACTCAAAAAGTGAAAAAAAATTATATGGTCAGAAAGCTAAGAGAGAGCTTAAGATTATGGTGTTATTTTTTCGATTTGTCATTGAAACAAGTGCAAACCTAATGGGGAGCATGGTCCAAATTATGTAATTTTTATTACAATCTGCAAAAACATGTCTTTGGACGTCCAAAACATAGTCCAAGCCTTTGGGTTGGAATCCCAAGGTAAATCCAAGCCAAAGGCTTGGAAATTACCAAAGCAAAGCATAACACGAGCATATTATAACACGCTTGTGTTACATGGTGAAATAAAATCATCTCACTCCCTCCCTCCATACCCCTCTCTCTCTCTCTCTCCTGCCTCTTTACCTGCTACCATATCTGTCTCTCACCTATCTACCTCCTAGTTTTCCTTTTCCTAGCTTTCCTACTTTTCCTTTTTCTTTCCAATTTCCCTTTAGATCCCACCAATTTCTCCCTATTTTACTATTTTCCACCTCTCCTATCATCATTCTTCCCATCCAATGATCTTTCATTTTATCTTGTTTCTATTTTATACTCCCAATTTATATCCTCATCCCTCTTTGCATGTCCTATTTTTCTTGTTTCCATTTGCTTTATCGATAGGGAGGAAGAGGGAGAGAGGGTGGAGATGGAGGGGAGAGATAGGGGAGAGAGAGGGAGAGAGATATATCTAAAGAGAGTCCTAGTTTTCTTGTTTCCATTTCCTTCATTGATAAGGGAGAGCGAGAGATAGAGGGGAGATATAGGGAGATAGAGGAATGATAGGGGAGAGAGAAGCAAGAGATAGGGAAATAGGTAGAGAGAGAGAGAGAGGAGATAGATAGGGAGAGATAGAGGAGACAAAGGGGAGAGATAGGGAGATAGAGAGTGAGCGAGATGTTTAGAGAGTTAGGGAGAGAAATTGAGAGGTAGAGGGATGATAGAGATAGTGAGATAAGGGAGAGATAGGGAGATAGAGGTTTAGGGTTTCTTAGGTTTAGGGTTTAGGGGCATTATTTAGGGTTTATGAGTTTAGGGTTTCTCAAGTTTGGGGTTTAGAGTTTAAGGGTTAGTGGAATTATTTAGGGTTTAGGGTTACTTAGATTTAGGGGTTTAGGGTTTAGGGTTTAGAGAGAGATACAGATAAGGGACTAATAGAGATTGGGAGAGATAGAGGAGATAGAGGGGAGAGATAGGGAGATAGAGTGAGAGACATGTCAAGAGACATAGGGAGAAAGATTGAAAGGTAGAGGGACGATAGAGATAGAGAGATATGGGAGAGATAGAGGTTTAGGGTTTAGAGATAGAGGACCGATGGGGAGATATAGAGGAGACCAAGGGGAGAGATAGGGAGATAGAGAGTGAGGGACATGACCAGAGAGAGAGGGTAGAGATAGGAGGATAGAGGTTTAGGGTTGCTCGGGTTTAGGGGCATTATTTAGGGTTTATGAGTTTAGGGTTTAGGGGAATTATTTAGGGCTTAGGGTTGCTTAGGTTTAGGGTTTAGGGGTTTATGGTTTCTTGGGTTTAGGGTTTAGGGGTTAGGGTTTAGGGGTTTAGGGTTTAGAGAGAGATAGAGAGAGGGGACTAATAAAGATTGGGAGAGATAGGGAGATAGAGAGTGATGGACATGTCCAGAGACATAGGGAGAGATATTAAGAGGTAGAGGGACAATAGAGATAGGGAGATAGGGGAGAGATAGGGAGATAGATGTTTAGGGCCACTTGGGTTTAGGGTTTAGGGGTTAGGGGTTAAGGTTTAGAGGTTTAGGGTTTGGGGTTTAGAGAGAAAGAGAGGATGAATAGGGAGATATAGAGGAGATTGAGGGGAGAGATAGGGAGATAGAGAGTGAGGGACATGGCCAGAGACATAGGGAGAGAGATTGAGAGGTAGAGGGATGATAGAGATAGGGAGATAGAGGTTTAGGGTTGCTTAGGTTTAGGGTTTAGGGTTTAGGGTTAAGGTTTTAGGTTTTAGGGTTACTCGAGTTTAAATTTTAGGGGTTAAGGTTTAGGGCATTATTTAGAGTTTCGGGTTTATGGTTTAGGGGTCAAGGGTTAAGGTTTAGAGGTATAGGGTTTAGGGTTTAGAAGGAGAGAGGGGACCAATAGGGAGATATAGAGGAGACCGAGGGGAGAGATAGGGAGATAAAGAGTGAGGGACATGGCCAGAGATATAGGGAGAGAGAATGAGAGGTAGAGGGATGATAAAGATAGAGAGATAAAGGTTTAGGGTTACTTGGGTTTAGGGTTCAGGGGCATTATTTTGGGTTTAGAGGTTTAGGGTTTCTCGAGTTTAGGGTTTAGAGGAATTGTTTAGGGTTTAGGGGTTTAGGGTTGCTTAGGTTTAGGGTTTAGGATTGCATGTCAAAAGTAGTCTCTCTATCTTTATCTCTCTCCCTCCCCTCTTTACCTCATCTTTCTCCTCTTTACCTCCTACCCTCTTCGTCCCCTCTATACCTCCTACCCTCTCTCTCTCTCACACCTTTGTACCTTCCTCCCCACTTTCCATGCACTTAAAACACTTATAACTTTCCATGCATGACAACACTTGACTTTCCATGCATGAAAGCACTTAAACTTTCCATTCTTAACAAAATGCGCTCATGTTATAGCGTGAGAGTGTTTTGGTGAACCAAAAAAATAGACAAAAAGCATGTGGGATCCGTGATTCAAACCCACATGCTCTGTTATTTCCTTCTTTTCATGCACTATCGAAGAAGAAAACACTTTTTCATGGTGTTGACATTTTGACAATCATTTTTTTCTTAATCCACCACCTTTTTTGGTTTTTTAACGTAGAAGAAGTAAATTGGATGTTTTTAGACATAATTTGATTATTTAAACTAATAGTTTCATGTTTCATATTGTTTCAATACTACTTTTCATGTATTTAGATTGAATTTAATGATCTATGTTTTTTTTTTCATAAATTCACTAATCCTATTAGAGTTATATATAATTCAATATTGAATATGAAGGAACTTGCCAAAAAGATCAAATTTTTGAGGATTGGGCAACTCGAATCTCGAAATCTAAGGTATGTTCTTTATGTATTCGTTTACTTCACTTTATGATTATGTTAAAGAATGAAATCTCATGTTATAGGACAGTCATGAGGGAAGTGAGAGGATTATCATTTTGACAAGTTAAATTATCATGAGAAAGTGAAAATTTATATTTATTTGAGATAACAATCTATGACAACAAGCCATATCACCATGTGAAAGAAATCATCAAGATAGTATTGGTATATATTTATGAAGGAAGTCTTATCAACATTCAAGGATAATCCTAAACTAGAGCAAGGTCATGGAAACACTTTCACTATGGAGTAGATGTGCAATCACATAGTGCTATTATCCTGATTAAAGCACTAACTTAAACAATTAGAAGGATACTAAGGGAAATCATGTTAGTCAATGAATTATCATCATGCTAAAATCAAGCTAAGGATTGTCACTTGAGCATACTCACTTGGAAGAACTATCATATCAACCTAAAGTCTAAATTATACTACAATAGCTATCATGCAACCCTAGGAATAGTTATGATCTCTCACCCATGGGTAGGATAGCAACTGATACACAAGGTGGCAATCAAGACTAAATGATAAGTCAATTAATCTCAAATCCATGCAAAAAAGTATCCATGATACTATATAAATATATCTAGGTGGTCTTGAAAGGATATTCATATGGTAGGGAAGATTGTCATTAACTAAAAGATAACCATACATGTCATTGGCATAGTTATTAGGACAATTATAATCACAATGAGATTGTCTTGAATAGATAGTGACTTGTCAAGGAGTTATTAGATAGTTAAGGAAGATAGAGTATTGATATTGGTGGGTGCATAGCCTTTTCATGATTTAATGAAGAGTCATGCATCATGAAGTAGTAGTCAAGATCAAAAGGACACCAAATTTGGTGAAGTTGCAAAAAGAATCTAAATTTGACACTTGATTATAATTTCACAACCAATTTGACTAGGAATGGGAGAGGGATTAGATAATGGATTTGTCCTAAATAGGAATGAATATGTTGCATATTTAATGTAACTTGTCATGTTTTTAGATCTTTCATTGATCTTGATTAAAATCTTTGTGTTTCATTTTTTATTTATCTCAATTTTTTGCTAGCTACTAGGAGGTTGCTCTACATACACTATTTCAACAAAAAAATGATAGAGGAAAAAATTACTAAAGAGAACCTAAGACAAGATCAAGCAAAATGTTGGCTAAGACAATGAGATGAACAAAGCACAAATTATTGATTTGATGACCTCATTTGTTGTTGTTCTAAAAAAACCAAGCTCCATATAATTTTATCTATAAATATGAGAATAAAAGAAGGTAAAAAAGGTAGTGATTATTCTTTTGCTATAAGGAAGTTTCCTTTCTATTGAAGATGTATGATAAAAGAAGGAATACTACATGATTTGAAGATCCTTATAGAATAATTTATGCTTGTCAACTAAAGTTACCTTGGAAATTGCATTCTCAATTCACCTAGGTGAAGGAGACAAGTGTGTTTGAGAAGATATGTTAAGAAAATGTGAAATTAACCTAGAGATTGTGCCTACCACTATTTGTAAATGTTGACCATATCTTGGCCATTGATGTAATGCTAAAAACTTAGTATGGAAAAGTTTATTTCTATATATAGAGAGAGTTAAAAGACATTGTAAGTGTTGGAAGAGTTCCTCTGCATTGCTATGATACATTCTTAAATATCATCTAAACTATGAATGCTAGTTACTCCATGAAGTACAAGAATGGTATGATATATGTCATCTTGCCTTGTAACTCGAATGATATCCTAGCTTAATCTTGATTTGTAAAATATTTCTAGTATATGACATGTGTGCGATCTTTATATTTTAGGTTCGACCACCCTAGGAAACTATAAATTTTCAGATTTATAATCATTTATTCATTTTAATTATATGATTATATTTTGAGATTTGTGTATAAGATTACTTTACTCTACTGTACCAAGATGGACTAATTTATCTTTGTCCTATTCATGATGCATATAGAAAACATCATCATGCCAAGGAAATGAGAAAAGACTAACAACAGAAGAGCGTGAAGCTAAGAATGCGAAGAAAAGAGAAAGAATGAGGCAAATTTGTGAAAGTAGGAAATTGTCAACCATAGAAGAAGACAATCCACCATGGCCAATTCAAGAGGAACATGAATCATCTAATCAAGCTAAGAGAGAGATGGAATTGGTGGCACAAAGGCAACAAATGCAAAACCTCTATTCAATGAGGAAATTGAATCTTGAAGTTGGAGGCACTCCATCTTTTATAGGTAAAGTTGAAAATACACCATCATTCTGTTCTCAAATTGGAGGCACTCCATCTTTCACAGGTCAATTTGAAGGTACATCTTCATTCTCTTCTCAAGTTGGAGGCACACTACCATTCACATGTCAAGTTGAAAGTACACCATATTCTCCATCTCAACTTCAAGGATTTTCATATTTTCCACTCTAATTAAAGGTATGCCATCTATCCCATTTCAAGTAAACATTGAATAAATTACTAATATTGAGTCAACTTTACCATTGAAAATGCCTCCTAGAATTTTGCATAGAAAGCCTAAGTTTCTAATTGATATTGATGAGAATGTTTTGAAGCCCATGTAGGATAGGATTCCCAAGTATACTTGCCAAATATTGCCAATAAGATATGGAAATCATTCTTTGAGAACTTAAATGAAACCGGAAGATGTCAACTATTTGTTAAATTGATGAGAAATCTAAAATTCAGGCCCATTATGAATATTCTTGGCCTAAGAACATCAGATGCTTCAAGTGAAAAATCAATTGTAAAGAATTTAATGAGTGCATATGAGACCGTGGGTTCCACCTCATGCACCAAGGATAGTAATGTCACATGACGTGTCATAACGTCGATAACAATAAGCCATCAAACAAAGAAAGCTCTCCTCATTAGAAAGACAAGTGAAACATTGAAAATAAGTAGAAAACCTCTAATGAGAGCCGTTGGAAGGCATGAAAGAGTTGAGGACCAAAATACCAATGAATTGTGGGCATTCTCTAGGAGACTCCCATAAAAAGATAAAGTTGTTTTTGAAGCCTTGAGATCCCTCATTGAAGAATTTTGGAAAAATAACACAAGGGTATCTCCTAATGCAAGAGATGCTGTAAGAAGGATAATTAGCTGTCAAAACCATGAGTTACATCTAAAGCATTTTTTGGATGCGACTCAAACATAGTTTTTCAAGAAATTTCAAGAGATGTATCCTCAAACCAAAATTAGTCAAAGGTATTTTGAAATGGTAAAGCCTTTTTATGTCAAAATAAATCACACACACACAACTTGTTGTTGTAGAGTACATATTGAGTTTTCTAATCATTATGATGTTTATAGATATATATGTGTAGATTTGCATACTAATGATGTTTTACAGGAGTGTAATATAAAGTGTCCACCTAGATCTTCAAGAGATTTCATATTGAGCATCTTATGTCAAAGAGTGGATGGTCAATTATTCTACAAGAACTTATGCTTGGATGGCATGTGTGATCATTGTGGTGGGTTGAAACATTTGCCAATTTGTGAACATATGGAGAACACACATGCAATTGGAAATGAACTAGTAAGTTTTGGCAAATATAAGACAATGGCATATAGTGTAAAAGATGGTAAAGAAGAAAAAAGGTGTGATTAGTCATTGAAAAGATTCTAGTGTATCAGTTTATCTCTATTTTCTAAGAGAATATAGTTTACGAGTATGCAAAGCATAGCCATAGAGATCGATGGTTAGACTTGAAATTTAAGTTATGCAAGGACACATTTCCACTTGGTACCATCATTTTATTTGTTGACTTTGTAGAGAACTATAAACTACAGCCACAGAATGAGGTGCAATCACAATATTACAACTCTACGTAGGTTGCTATAATTGTGCATATAGCATTCATTCATGCATATGACAATACAGAGGTGTCATGCCCACATTCGCCATGTGGTTATGACATGATAACCACATGTCATGGCCACGTTTTCCATCTGATCATGACACGAATTACCAAAAAAATTTCCACCTGACTCTAAAAACCCCTTTGTGTGCAACATGCATGCTCGGTGACACACACACGTAACGTAGTTGTCTCTACAACTAATGTCAAGTGCATCACCCGAAGGCATGGAAGGTCAATCACAATGGGATAATGTGATACTCTCTTCACAATCCCTTTGAAACGAAGGCCACTAAAGGGGGTATGTGTCACAAGTGGCGACACTAATAGGGTTGGATTCCGTTTTGGATTCCAACCCTAGAGTTACCAAAATGATGAGGAATGATTTCGATATAAATCAAAATCCAACCTTAGATCCACTATGGACCTAAGGAACCTAACATTAAACTAATACTTTAACTAAATCTGACTTAAACAAATAATCTAATATCTAATGCAAGAATGGAATATAATCAAACTAAATAAAATAATTATCTAATTTAAGTCTAGATAAATTTCAGCAACATAACGGGTCAAAATGGAATAAATCCTATAGTGATTTCGACAGCATAATGCCACCTCATCAACTATAGGAGGTTTGCAAAAATAACTTAAAATAAATTCTATGCTCCTACCCCCTTCCAAAATTAAATAATTTAAATGCATCACATTTACTATACACCCTACCCCAAATATTTTAAATTAAATAATTAATTAAATAAATATCACTACAACAATAGCTTTAGTTACAACATGATATAATTAAAGTAAATTTAAGTGCAATGAGATTTGTTTTAATACATTCAATTATATAGGATAAACTAATACTCAAATATATAAGAAAAGATACACAAGGGAAATAAAACCATGTAATAAATAAAAGAATTAATTACTTCCATACTCACATAAGACAAAAGGGCTCCCACTCACTAAGTGGGCTTGCACAACCAAAACAAAATTAATTAAGGCTAATTAAACTCTTTCCATAATCTTAGGGCTCCCAACCCTAGACAGTAAATTATAAATTCCCTAAACCTTCTCATTTGTTCACATACTAACCTTGGTTTTGGTTTATTGGTACATGTTTTCAAAAAGGTTAGGTGGAGATGGAAGGTACCTCCACAAGTGGGAGGTATCTTCCCAAGCAAGAATTAATTTTTTTTTCTTCTAGATTATCCTCTAACATTTTTCCTACAGGTTGAGAATAGTTTATATACTAACATTTTTATTCTCTAGTTTCTCTCTAGGTTTTAAACTATTTTTCTATTTTCTAAAAGCTTACATGCACAGGTTTCCCATTTGCTAATTTTTAATTTTAAAATTAGTTTTCTAAAAGCTATTTTTCCTACAGGTTGAGAATAGTTTATATACTAACATTTTTATTCTCTAGTTTCTCTCTAGGTTTTAAACTATTTTTCTATTTTCTAAAAGCTTACATGCACAAGTTTCCCATTTGCTAATTTTTTATTTTAAAATTAGTTTTCTAAAAGCTATAGTTTAGGTTCTCTATGTTTCCTCTATGCTTTCCTAGTTTTTTTTTTTTGCAAAAGTTAATATTCTCTGGTTTTTACACAGAGACTAAATTTATGAAAATATAATATACATATTTATATGTAACACACATATATAAATTTGTATATTATAATATTTCATACATCTATATAATAAAAGAAATTAGAAGAGAACATATATATAATATTTCATACATCTATATCTTAAATTTATCATAAATATACAAAACTATGATATAGCAAATATTGTGCAAACTAACTCAAGGAAGTTAAATTTAAACTAACATAATTAATTTTCCTTTTAAATCTAGAAAAGGAGCATTATTCCATTTCACTACAAAACTTAGATATACATTTTCTTTCTTTGAATTAATCTCTTTGTATAAATAAAATAGTGTTAGAGAGAGTGAGAGAGAAAGAGAGAATCATTTATTTCATACAATAAAATGAAGATAGAATCATTGCCATTAACATATAGAATAAATACAATTTTTACATGGAGGATAGGGATAACTACAACCCTTATGAGAGCTCAACTCTCAAGTTTGAACAAAACTTATTACAACCCAAAAATAGGGATGAGGCATCTCAATGCTCTCATTATACAAAACTACAAAAACCATTAAACACCATGTTTTCTTCCCAAAGCCAAACTCCTCCATAGCCACCAAATGAACCTACAAAACACACAAAATAGTTCACCATACCCATGGGAAGCTCTCCTCCCAACCTAGGCCTACAACCTTGAGCTAGGAGGCCTTCCAATGTCCAAACCACAAAGGATACAAAACACTCATATCAAACACATTAACACCCTCCCAAGTCAAAACACAAAACTAACCCATTTTGAAAATGAGTTTGAAGGGTGAGAGAGTGCACTACTCTCAACTCAAAGAGACCTAAAACTCAAATACTCATAAAACCTTGACCTCTTCCATAAACTTATCATATTTCCATCCCCAGGCACTCTTTCCATAAAACCATACTTCTCAAATTTGCAACACAAGGCCCATGACCATAAAAATTATACCAAAAACAAGAGGGGAAACCGAGGAGGTTCACACCTCTCTCACCTAAGACAAAGGTGAGCTCTCTCACATGGAGAGCTCACCCCAACAACCTTTTAAAACCCACATAAATAAAACTAAAAAGAACATAAGCACAACAATCATATACATACATATTGCATAAGCAAAAGCAAGTAAAAACAATAGGATTGAAGCCTTGAGGAATACCTCTCAAGCTTCAAGGATGGAGGATGTTGATGGAGAGCTTTCCACAAGTCCTTCCCAAAATCCTTCAAAGTTCTCCAAGTCCTTCTCTCCTCCCCAACGCTAACACAAAAATCCCTAAAAGAGAGAACCCTCCTCTCATCTCAAAGAGAGAGATAAATAGGAAAGGGTCACAAACCCTAATGGATGAGAAGATGACACTTGTCACCCTCTCCTCCATCCACATAACCCTCCTCACAACCCCACAAGAATGAGGAGGTGACACTTGTCATCTCCCCATTCCACAAAGCTACACACTCTCCCACAAATGCTCTCACACGTGTGAGAGCATAGGGAGATGTGAGCACACAAGGGAAGCTTGTAATGAATGAGGAGATGACACTTGTCACCTTCTCATTCAACTAAGTTACACTCTTCCCCACAAATGCTCTCAAACATGTGTGAGAGCATAGGGAAGAGGTATCACACATGTGAGAAGCTTCTAAAGCACTTGAGGCAAGGGTAACCTTACCCAAGTGGGTTAGGTTAGGTTAGGTGAGATGGTGACATGCCAACCACCTCTCACATCTCCCAAACTCGTCACTTGACTCAAGGGCCAAGTTTGGACGACCATACATGGTTTAAAACAAGTTTAAACATGTTAAGAATGGTCCTAGACCCTAGTGGTATGACCTAGGGTCAATATTTGACCATTATTAACACTAGGGAACACATAAATTCACTTGAAAAGGGCTCTAAACATTTAGTAGTAAAAATTGTGCAAACCCAACATTACAATTTTTACAACACATCATGAGAAATTAAAAAGGGTAAACCTTACAAAATATTATAAATCCAATACAACATAATCAGAATTCTCAAACACAAATGACCTTAGTCCAACTTAGGACTAGGTCAGCTTAATAGGGATATAACATATGGTTATTGTCTGACCTTTGATTTTCCATAGGCATGGAAAGTTACCTGCACACTTCCACAAACCCATTAATAGCACATAGTACAAATAACCGAAGCGAAGTGAACTACATATAACACACACATGATCGCATAATTGCATATAACATCAATAATAACCACCTGCTAACATGTATATGTCTCTCAAGTCATTCACCATTCACAACTATAATCAAGTTCACATAATGTAAGATAAATCATCAATTTCACCATCAATACACATACCAATAACATCAAATGAAATCATAGCATCTAAACATCATATCATCAAATGAAATCTAACATGAGATCTAATCATCCACAAAGCATAAACCATCTATCTAATCAAGTATAAGATAAAGTAAGAAGGTCTAAGTGTGGAATCATCAGTCCCCAATATCCACATGTCCATCACAAATCCATCAAATGAGTACTATTAGTAAAAATAACAAGTAAGGTAAAGGTAGGGCTCACAAGAGGACAACATGAAGGTCTTGAGGGAGTATCATTTTTATATTAGCAATGATCACACACATTCTACAGAGTTCGTGCAAGGCTGCTTTTAGATGTTCTATTGTGCTTTGGCTAGTAGGAGCATATCATTTCATCAATATATCATATGGTCATATAATTGTGCATCACAATTCAAGAACTTGTGGATGTTCTATTGGTTGAGCATGATGCATAGAATGAATGGTGTTCAACATATGTGGAATTTTTGTGAGATTGGGAATGGAAAGGGGGAGCATGATGGTGTAGGAGCATGTATCAAAAGAGCATTAGCATGAGAAGAGTTGAAGCACAAAGACAATGCAAAGTTGACAGATGTGAGATCTATTGTTGAATGGTGTAATGCTACAATGCATCTAAGTAATGAAGGTAAGTCTACAGTTCGTAGATATTTTTGGTTCGTCAAGATAATACTAACATTGCAAAATATGAGGATTGTTGTACATTGACAGGATCAAGTGAGATACACTCTTTTAGAAGGTCTAATGCAGATTCATGGAGTATTCATACATAGTGGATGGTATGCTTTTGTTCTTCATGTACAGATCAAGCTTGGTATGATTGCGAGTCAAAGGAGTGGGTTGATGAATGGTCTACAAAAAGCCTAAGCCCAATTGACACGTATCGACTCCCGACAGCACTACAACTCACAAAGATTGAATCATCAGTTGACTTTTACCATGTTTAAGATCTAGTTCAACCAGGTATTATTGGCATTCAAATTTAATAAAATTCAATATTCTATCTTATTTTGTAGTTTTTTTTGTATTGTTGGCTATATTCATTGAATTGAATGCACATATCAATGCAGGGCATGTTTATGCAGTTATTGTAGCTAAAGACAATGAAGAAGGAATATATTATTATTTGTGTCATTGTGTTGAGGCAAAAAAGAAATTATATGCCCCTGTTATAGATGGAGAAAACATTGAGTACCTTACAAGATCATTGGTTGTTACTGCAACATGGATTAGAAGGTACCTAGTGAAGAAGTCTAATGTGTGGTTGTTCGAGGACTTTGACACACAAGAAAATTCTTCATTATTCTAACCTTCTTGTGCCATCAAACATTCATTTGATCAAATATGGGGGTAGACCATTGAACAGGATCTTGTGGAAGGTTTGTGAGTCTGACCATGAGGCAATACTTGATACAATAAAGAGTAGGGCAGACTCGGATGGTTCATTAGATTGAATTAGTGGAATGACAGAAAGGTATGTTATTTTTCTTTGCTATCCTCATTTCACCTTCTATATTTTTGAAACATATCTTACCTTCTTATATGTGCTCCTTGGTCCTGGTTGATTAGCTTCATTTCAGTATAGCGTTCATTCGTGTACTCATTTTAGCTAAATAGTGCAATTGCATTTGCATGTAGGATTTAAGTATGATGGAGGTCAGTGTAATCCTTATGAAGTTGCCTTTGGAAGGAAAGTAAGGTAGGTTTTCATGATTACTTCATGATGATATATCCTTTAGTTACTAGTTCATAATGAGTTCTAACGAACTTTAATGATGTTACTATGAATTTTAATGACAAACCCTCATTTGTTTCTTCACATTTGGTGCTAACAATTGATAGCAGTGGTAAGGGCAGCCTTAATTAATGCCCTACAAGACATTGGATCAAGTGAGAACACCTTTATAGTACTGAATTTTTATCTACTAGAAAGGTATTAGGACTGAATTTTTATATTTGACATCTCTTGGGGCCAAACAAATGGCACCAATGTGTTCAGGTGGGTGGGTAAATGCTAGGAGAGATGTCTTCTCAGTGGTGAAGCCTCCTGGTCATTCTTGGCTACATTGGATGGAGACAGTCTCTTAAGAGCCCTAATACATAAAAAGTGTCAAACTTTGGACCGACTGTTCCATCAAACCGTGACACCTAGGAACATCTTTGCATGTATAGGTAGATGTCATGTCCACCTAAAAAAACCTACCTTATTTTTTTTAAATCAATTTCATTTGCCTATGGTGGCAAGGAACACATTGATCCAAAATGCTTCAATTTCATGTAGTGGAAAGGTGCTAGGAGTGAGATTTTTCATTCCACATCTCATGGGGCCAAACCAAATGTGCTAATGCATCAGGGTGGGTGGATAAATGCTAAGGGAGGTCTCATTTGATGCACCAAGTGTTGCATTTGTTCAGGGCAACATGCTACCAGCAAAGTCACTTAAGATCGTTAAGAGCAAAACTGCCAAACTTTGATGGAGCAGTTCTCAGAATTTGTGGTAGCTAGGATTTTTTTGTTTAGACCTATAGGTGCATGTGGGGTCTGTCCACAATAACCTCTCTCAGTTTTGGTCAACTCCAATTTGTTTGACATGTTGAAATCAAATGTATTCATGTAAAATGCTTCAGTTTCATGCAGTGGAAAGGTGCTAGGAGTGAAACTTTACATTCCACAACTCGTGGGGTTGAACCGACTATGCCAACACATTGGGGTGGGTGGGAAAATTCTAGGGGACATATCATTTTATGCGCCAAGTGTCTCAATCGTTCAGGGCAGCAGGCTACCAGCAAAGTCACTTAAGATCTCTAAGAGCAAAAACTTGCCAAACTTTGACGGAGTAGTTCTTGAAATTCGTGATAGCTGGAATTGTTCTATTTAAACCTACAGGTGAACATGGGGTCCATCCAAAATAACCTCTCTTAGTTTTGGTCAACTCCAAGCCATTTGAACATGCCAAAATCAAATGCATTCTTGCAAAATGCCTCAGTTTCATATAGTGGAAAGGTGCTAGGAGTGCAATTTTGTATTCCATAGCTCATCGGGCCAAATCAATTGTGCCAACATGTCAGGGTGGGTGGGTAAATACTAGGGGAGGTCTCATTTCATGTGCCAAGTGTCTCAATCATTTAGGAGAATAGTGTTGTGCCTTGCACACATGCCCCATTTTGCCAAATGGAGACCCCCTTTTTTTCTTTGGTTTGGAGTCTCAACCTTTCTTCCTTATGACAATGAGAAGGTGGATTTGTGCTTAAAATGCAATATTTGTTCAAATTTGAGTATTTGGCATGTTTGGAGTTGTTTGATGTCTTGCATGATTGATTTGGAGGTAACTTGATTAGGTTTGTGCTTAAGAAGCAGCCATTTGTTACCTTTTGTGCTAAAATTGGGTGTTACTACATTTTGTTCTAAAATCCTATGTCACTGGATATTGTCCTTGAAATTGCTTCTGTAGGATGTGTCATGTTGAAATTCCTAATTTCCAGATCTTAGAGTTGCAAAATCATGTCAAATCCCACAAGGTTTCACTAAGGGGTCCATATACTTTCAGCCTGATGCATAGCTCTGACACCCTAATTTGGCTAAGTTTGAAACCCTGAAAACCCTGAAAAGTGGCTAAGTTTGAAATCTAGTGGAATCTCAAAAATCTAGAATCTGCATATTGAATCCTATGGATCTAGAACCTATCTCAAACATCCTGACAATATATTTCAAAATATTTAAAGTATAGGACTTAAATATATTTTGAAATACACTGTCACCCAGGACACTTTCAAAATCTAGCACTAAAAAAACTCCCTACTACACCTAGCGCTAAAAACAACTTACACTGCCTGGCACTAAAAAAGGCACCTATTGCCTTGCGCTAAAAATCGGGTTCACTGCATATACACACACCGCCTAAACATCCCACCAAGGCATTAAGGAGAATCTGCGCTAAAAACCTCACCTACTGACTTGTGCTAATATTTACCTTCACTGCACTTGACCGATAGGGAGAGAAATCTACGCAAACTGGTTGCATCAAAAAATCCCGCTGACTTAACACTTTGCTCTAGAAAACCTGTCCACTGCTTAGCGCTAAAATTGACCTCTAGTGCACTTGTGCAGCAGCACTTAAAATCCCTGCTAAGGCAGTAGGACCCAAAATCCGTGCTAAGGTAGTAGGACCCTAAATCCCCACTAAGAACATAAGAGGACTTAGCGCTAAAAAGAGCTTCTACTGCACTTAAATTAGCGCTAGGTTAGTAGGACCCAAAATCACCGCTTTTTGCCAATCTGAGCCAAAAGCTCATTTTTTGAAGGTACAAAGTGGATTTTCTTGGTGAATTTGAATTTCATATCTATTTATCATATCATGATGAATAGTTTAGCATATTAGGGTGGATTTTGGGCATGTTTTGCATCAATTAATGCCACTGCACCTGAATATGCAGTATCTCCCAAAAATCCTGCTTTTTACAGAAAAGACTATAAAAACATGAAATAAAAGTTTCCAAATGGATCCTAATGGCCACAGAAACATCCCAAATCATTATATTGGCCAAATGGGTACTTGAAAATGATGAAAAACTCAGAAAATCATGAGAAAATCACTGGATTTATGAGGTTGTTCACATGAAAGTGACGTTGACAATGAGTTATTCCTGAGTGATCCATGGCTGCAAATAGACATATTTTGATTTAAATTGATGGAAAATAAGTTGTTTATGATGAAATTGATTCTTGGCATTTTGGATTGTAGGTCTAAGAAGCTAGAAACTTGAGGAGATCAGTCGGAGCTATCTTGGAAGGACGAACACACAGAGGTACAATGCTGACCCAAAAATACAGAATCTTCATTTTAATTACCAAATTGGTGTTGCATATGCAAGAGGAAGTTAGTATGATGTCCAAGGTGATGGAGATGAGCCCCAAGAGCTTGAAGACATAGGAGATCATGCCTACATCATTGTTATTCCTGCAGATCCAATTCAATGCATAGGACTTGTTCATAGTTGTTCCAGCGGTCCAGTCATCAAAAGTTGGTCCAACAAGCATCTAGTTGGATGTGCCTTCATAACAAATGTGCCACATACTCTTCTTGACCTATCAACTCATTGGAAAAGTCATTTGTCCTATTAGATAACTCAAAAAATTGCTATTTCGTCTTGTTCTCATGAGCTAAAAAGTTGTAATTGCATCTTTTTCCTACAAGACAAAAGCAAATCCGAGATTGTAACTACCCACCGACCAAATTAATTGCCATGTACTCTGTAACATTGGTGTTGGTTTGATCCTCACCATCCATTGAAAAACTCGGTATGCCTGCCTCTCTATATAAAAGCAACATCTTTCATTGTAAAAGTAATGAGAAAGCATTGAAGAAAGGATTGTTGAAACTTTGTCATTTTTCTGAATCAATACAAATAGAATTTAATTTGCCTCTACCATATGAGTTCATTTTATTGGTTGGATATGGTTATAATGGTTCCTCTTCATCTTTCTAATTGGTTATTCAGTTGTAGTTGTAGTTAATTCTTTAGATATTTGATGGATTTCTTGCCTATACCATTAATGGCTTGTTGATTGTATGTCATTGTGCATGGTTAGTCTGGGCATATTTTATGAGATAAGTTCGATTGTGTGATTTCATTAAGCTACACCAGGAATTGGGTGTTGAATGAACCCTTCAAAATTTGAAAATCATTACATTTCCTAAGAAGATTCAAAATCTTTGTGGCATTGTGGGCTGGCTGGTTAAGCAGAGATTTGTTTATTGTTAGGAATCTATCAATCTGAGTGTTGATCATTTCTGCAATTGTCTATAGGATCTCGTATCCCTCTTCTCTCTCTTCTTTTCCTTTTGCTTTTTCTTTACATAAAGTTTGGTAGATTTAGGGTTTGAGCAGCATTACATTGATTATTTGCTAAAATTTCAGACTTCACAATTTGAACCATCTAGGGTTTTTGCATACATACTGCTTTCATATCTTATAAACCCTATCAAATGTAAGACCCCTTGTTGGTGTAGATAATACATTCCACTAAAGTTATTCCTGCAAGCTAAGACCTAGTTGTATTAACCTTGGGGCAGTCTTATCTAGGATAGGATACCTTTTTCAAGAGAGGTGAGATACTATGTATTTTACCTGCGTTGTTGTGTGCTAAAAACACCATCAACAAGTAGGCTATCGACAAAGTGGAAAGGTGTTAGGAGTGAGATTTTGCATTCCACAGCTTGTGGGGTTGAACCGACTATGCCAATGCATCAGGGTGGGATGGTAAATGTTAGAGGAGGTCTCGTTTCATGCACCAAGTGTCTTAGTCGTTCTCGACTGTAGGCTACTCGCAAAGTGGAAAGGCGCTAGGAGTGAAATTTTTCATTCCACAACTTGTGGAGCTGAACCAATGACGCTAACATGTCGGGGTGGGTGGTTAAATGCTAGGAGAGGTCTCGTTTCATGGGCCAAGTGTCCCAGTTGTTTTGAGCTATAGGTTACTGACAAAGTCACTTAAGATCCCTAAGAGCAAAAAACTACTAAACTTTGACAGAGTAGTTCTCAAAATTCATTGAAGCTAGGAATTTCTATTTGGACCTACAAGTGCATGTAGGGTCCATCCACAATAACCTCTCTTAGTTTTTGTCAACTCCAATCCATTTGACCATGCCAAAATCAAATGCATTCTTGCAAAATGCTTCAGTTTCATGCAGTGGAAAGGTGCTAGGAGTGAGATTTTGCATTCCACAACTCGTGAGGAAGAACTGACTATGCCATGTTAGGGTGGGTGGGTAAATGCTAGGGGATGACTCATTTTGTGCGCCAAGTGTCTCAGTCATTCAGGGCAGCAGACTACTGACAAAGTCACTTAAGATCATGAGAGAAAAAAACTACCAAACTTTAATGAAGTAGTTCTTAGAATTTGTGGTAGCTGGGAATGTTTCATTTGGACCTACATGTGCATGTGGGGTCCATCCAAAATAACCTCTCTTGGTTTTGGTCAACTCCAATCTGTTTGACCATGTCGAAATCAAATGCATTCTTGCAAAATGCTTCAGTTTCATGCAGCACAACCTTGCTAGGTGCCATATTTTTTGTTCTGCTCAACGTGGGGTTGAACTGACTATGCTAATGTGTCAGGGTGGGTGGGTAAATGCTATGAGAGGTCTCTTTTTGTGCACAAAGTATCCTAGGCATTTGAGGTAGCAGGCTACCGACAAAGTCACTTAAGATCCCTAAGAGCAAAAAATTGCGAAACTTTGACGTCAGAGCAGTTCTCAAAATTTGTGGTAGCTGGAATTGTTTCATTTGGACCTACTAGTGCATGTGGGGTCTATCCATAATAACCTCTCTTAGTTTTAGTCAACTCCAATCTATGTGACTGTGTCGAAATCAAATGCATTCTTGTAAATTGCTTCAATTTCATGTAGTGGAAAGGTGCTAGGAGTGAAATTTTGCATTCCACAGCTCATGGGGATCAACTGACTATGCCAACATGTCAGGGTGGGTGGGTAAATGCTAGGGGAGGTCTCATTTTGTGTACCAAGTGTCTCAGTCATTCCAAGCTACAAGTTATTGACAAAGTTGAAAGGTGCTAGGAGTGAAATTTTGCATTCCACAGATCGTGGGACTGAATTGACTACACCAATACGTCGGGGTGGGTGGTTAACTGCTAGGGGAGGTCTCTTTCATGCGCCAAGTGTCTTAGTAGTTTCAATATGCACACTACCAATAAATTCGAAAGGTCCTCGGAGTGAAATTTTGCATTCCACAGGTTATGGAGCTGAACTGACTATGCTAATGCATCGGGGTGGGTGGGTAAAGTCTAGAGGAGGTCTTATTTCATGCTCCAACTGTCTCAGTCATTCTGAGCTACAAGCTACAACAAAGTTGAAAGGTGTTAGGAGCGAAATTTTGTATTCCACAGGTCGTGGGGATGAACCAACTATGCCAATGTGTCAGGGTAGGTGGGTAAATGCTCAGGGAGTTCTTGTTTCATGTTCCAAGTGTCCCAGTCGTTCAAAGCTGTAAGCTACTAGCAAAGTGACTTTGTCGATAGCTTACATCCTGGAATGAATGGGATACTTGGCACATGAAACAAGACCTCTCCTAGTATTTACCCACACACCCCGACGCATTGGCATGGTCAATTCTGCCCCATGATGAGAAGAACAAAAAATATGGCACCTGGCAAGGTTGTGCTACATGAAACCAAAGCATTTTGCAAGAATACATTTGATTTTGGCATAGTCAAATGGATTAGAGTTGACCAAAATTGGGAGAGTTTATTGTGGATGGTGTTGGGACCTAAAATTACCCACCATTTTTTGCAAAAATGTCAGGTACCCACGATGAAAATTGGAATCCACATTGAAAATGATTCGAGGTTGCCTTTTGAATTTCCTAAAAATTCCTTGTTTTTTAAGAGTTATGACCAAGTCAACGAATGTCAAACTGTATATTGGATAGAATGCATGTATGCCAGATACAAAGGGGAGCACATAAAAACTTTGTGTATTCAAGCATGTATATTAGATACAAAGGTGAAGGGTCGAAGGTTTTGTATATTTAATTGTATGTATACAGTGAGAAGATACAAATACATACAAGTCTGGACCCAATTAAAGAGTTTAAATTTGGAGAACTTTATTTGAAGTCTGTGATTGTATATTACAATGTATGTATACAAGATACAAAGACAAATGCATATGAGATACAAAGGAAATGTATATACAAATGCACGAAACACCGAAGATACATATGTGGGCCCCATCGCCAATGGATATACAAGTTTATATAACCCTGAATTTGAATGATAGATTAAATATTGTGAATTTTAGCTAGGGTCCACTATTGTATATAAAGAACATTCATTCCATATACAAGAAGGTGATACAAATGCAGATTTGAAGGCGATTTCAATTCATTTCATAAACCTAGTCGGGCCCGCTCCTGTATACAGAAGAAAATGTATCCGATATACAAAAGAGATGTATGTGATATACAAACAGGAGATGCAGGAAAATATATAAGGACTGATAAGAAATTAAATCCAATTTGTTTTATAAACTCGATGGACCGATTGAACTAACAATGGTAAGCACATCATTGTAACACATAAGTATCAGCGGGATGAATGAGTATATCCCACCGATAACCTGATATAACCATGCATTACTTAACAACCAACATGTGTCGGTGGAAATAGTTTGTATCAGGGGAACTAGATCTGGTGTCTCACTGATAGACCTAAAAGAGAAGTATTAATCGGTAGGAAAGGGAGATGTCAGTGGAAGCAGAGCTATAGTCTCACCGATACAATGATAATGATTACCACTAACTAGTACGGTACTCTGAGGCATCATTGCAATATTTGAAATAAATGCCCCTACCAATAACATGACTAAAATGGATAGTGCATTTATCAACCAGAATTGAAACAAACTATACTGTCAGATGATTAATTTAGTCATTGCCAACCCATGAACACATCAGATACAGTGGAGTAGATATCTTAGTAAAAGTGATCAGTTAGCATCATGACGAGCACCAGATCAAAGAGTAGAAGCTTTGAACAGGCCTTTGATAGTCACGAGCTTCTGCTGGGAGATTAATGGAGCGGTCAACTCGCCTACTGTTCTATTTTAGTTATTTTTAGTTACTAAAAGATGTGACTTTTGAAAGGGGTCCGTAGCTTGTTGCCTCTCACTTATAAAAGGAGAGACCAAGACCCATAGATGAGGGACCAATTTTCATTTTTTAGGGAGGGCATAAGTAAGAAGATAGATTGCACCCATCCCACTCATCCACTTTCATATCTCAAAGACTTATGCAATTACTATATATTAGCTGAAGCAATATAATGGAGCAGGCTGATCTTACATGGTGATCTATTTTAATGTTCAACTGTTGTGTCGGGATTAAATCTTATATGTTATTGTATTGTCTCCAAAGTGGTTTTTCCTTATTATTCAAATTAACAAAATTTGTCACAACACATTTACTATTGTTGTGTGATTATTCTGATTGGTTTCTACCAGGAGCGAATTAAAATCCTTTCAAGTAATCCGTCTTAATTGGTTCCTACTAAGGATTAAAATCCTTTTAAACTAATTATTTTGATTGGTTTCCCTCAAGTCAAGAATTAAATATCCTTTCATAATATCATAGTAATTTGGGAAAATAGCACTGGGATTAGTAAGAAGAGTACTGTAACTGACATGCTTGCACGTCTGCATAAGGTGTAGACATTCAAAAGTGCCCAACTATTAGAGTTAAGCTGGGAAATAAATCTGCCAATCTTACACCCTTGTCTCCATAATCATCATCTCTCCATTGACTCCATCCACCCAATAGATTAGACACTGACCGATTTTAGAACTCTTTATATAAATTTAATTCACATCCTTCATACTTCAAGCTTTTATTAGGAGTTAGTTAGCAAGCCTTGCAATTATCTCACACTTGTGTGCCATAAGTGAGTAAAATTGCCCAAGTCAAAATCCACTTATACTTTAAATATGCCTTATCATTTAGGTACACCCACCTAGGCCTAATAGAACCTAAAGAGTAGGGGGTTTCCAATTACATAAACCCTGTCTTGTTGACCAAAAACATATCAAGAGATTGGCACCCTCTTATGGTCTAAAACCAACATTTTTGAGATCCAACAAATTGGCGACTCTACTGGGGAATAAGTCCATTTCGAACTTCAGCCTTCCAACATAGAGTTATCTCAAAGGGTCATAACATATTTAAGGCTCTGGTGGGGAGAACTACAATCATTTTCCTACTTGCAAAAAAGTAGATGGTGACTCTAAATTTTTTATGACTGATGAAATAGATATCATATCAGAAAGAATAGATGATAGACATCAAAGATACATTATATTATCCAACATGAATGGAAGGAGATCTATGCATCAAGAAAGTCCCAAGAAAAACAATGGCAAGAGGAAAGACAAGCATGGGCCTCCTCATGGAAAGAATAATACAAATAGGGGTGAAGCAGTATCCAAACAACCTGAAGACAATGTAAACACTTCAGAAAAACCCTTTACAATATTCAACTCTCCAGCATACAATGATAATGGAAATCCCTCAACACCTCCTAAAAAAATCAATACAAATGATAACATCCTTAGTTTTAGGATAAATTCTCAAGAAGCAACTAAATTTGAGGAAAGAATGAATGAAGAAAGGAGGCAGAAACATGAAGAATCTGATAAGGGATTTTTATCACAATAGGAAGAAGAAAACCAGGAGGGGTTTGTAGACCATATTGTTGATTTTGATGCTATGAGTAATCAAGAGATTGAAATACATTTGGAGTGGCAAAGACAACATCTTAGAAGAAGACAACAGATGATACAAGAAAGCCATGAGATAGACCAGCAAATGACACAATTAAAAATCCAAATAGAAAAACCTCCAAGATATGTCCCTCCACACAAACAAGGTAGTAATGCCAATTCACATGGGATATTGCAGAATACAACTGCTCCGGGTACTTCAAAAATGCCCCATAATGCAGGAGGTAATTCAAGACAATACGCTCAACATAGTACATCATCACAAAGACCCCAACCCCCAAATACTATTCCCCAATATCACCCACCACCAGGTCATCATGGTGTCCCACAACATTAGCAACATATACCACCTCAGAATATACACCCTCAACAACACATACAACAAAATGCTTACCACTAGCCTCCATATGGATACCAATATTACCCCAATCCACCACCTATAAATATGCCTCCACAAAAACTCATGAGTGTATGTAGACAATTTGATTTAACATGATATCAATTGTATCCATACCCTATAGACAACAACTAGAGAAATATGGTCCCCAAATTCACTGGGAATAATGGGATATCATTTGAAGAACACATTAGGAGTTTCAATGCCTTTATACAAGACATTGTTATGGAGCACGAGGATGTAAACATGAGATTATTCATGATGTCCCTAACTGAAGACACTGGGGATTGGTTCAATGGTTTATCAAGATGACCTCACTACATACTCCAAGAAAGAAGAAGATCATGTTGATCATCTTGAAAAGATATTTGTCAAAGCTTTGGCATATGGTATTTCTTTGAATCCAAAAAAATGTCATTTTGCAGTGACATAAGGCAAACTATTAGGACATATAGTTTCCAAAGATGGGGTTAAAATCAATCTGGAAAGGGTGGAAGCCATAGACAAGATTCTTATTCCTAAAACAGTTAAAGCCATCCAATCCTTTTTTGGGCAAATAAATTTTGTAAGAAGATTTATCCCAAACTTTGCTGAAATTGTCAAACCCATTTCAAAAATGTTGAAGAAGGGGGCTAAGATAGATCGGTTTGTAGATGCACTAGATGCATTTTTAGCCATAAAGAGAGTGATTAAGGAGAATCTAGTATTGAAATCCCCTGATTTTAGTAAGCCATTTCAAGTCTTCTCATTTGCATCATACCATACTATTGTCGCAGTCATGCTACAAAAGAACGATGAGGGATACGAATAACCTATATCATTTTTCAGTAAATCCCTCCAAGGAGCATAATTGAACTATGATATTATAGAGAAATAGGCATATGCTTTGGTGAAAGCAATGAAAGTTTTCAAACCTTACCTGGTAGGGGCAAAAGTGATTGCATATGTTCCCAATGTTGCAGTTAAAGATGTGTTTGTACAAGCAGAAGCTACTGGGAGGACATGTAAATGGATCAATAGAATCTAGGAGTTTAACATAGAGATCCAAATCACCAAATTAGTGAGAGGACAAGGTTTAGCCAAACTAATGGATGAATCAAATCTAGAGGCTTCTCGAATTCACAATGTAGGAAAAGAAGAGACTGTGATTGCAAGCATTGAAAAAACAACTTAGTACATTGACATAACATATTACTTGAAAAATTAGAAATGCCCTGAACACTTGAATGACAATCAAAAGAGAACTTTGAGACTACATGCCTCTAAATATGTTTTCCTAGATGGTGATTTATATTGGAATAATAGAGATGGGGTACTACTACTATGTTTGGATGAATCCCAGGCAAAAAGAGTATTGAAGGAAATACATGAAGGAGTCTATGGAGGACACTTTTCCAGCAAAACTACTGCCCATAAAATTTAAGAGTTGGTTATTACTGGCCGAGAGTTTTCAATGATGCTTTCATGTATGTAAGGAAGTGTGAAGCATGTCAGAAGTTCTCAGGAAAGATGAAGTATCAAGGAGCACTTCCACTCAAGCCAATGCAAGTTGAAGCTCCTTTTCAACAATGGGGAATCAATTTTATTGGAGAGGTATCAGAAAAATCCAGTGGAGGTCATAAGTGGATATTGGTGGCAACTGATTACTTCACAAAATGGATAGAATCCATACCAACTAAACAAGCCACTAGCAAGGTTGTAATTAATTTGTTGATGGATAGCATCATTACAAGGTTTGGGACACCTGCCAGAATAATCACAGACAATGGAATGTGTTTTAGATCAAATGATTTCAAAAAAATTTGTGAATCATATGCTATTATGATTTCATATGCCTCACCATACCATCCATAGGTGAATGGATAGGCTGAGTCGAGTAATAAGAGTATCCTGAAAATTATTAAAAGGATCTTGGACATAAATAAGAAGGCATGGGATTCTAAATTGAGGATGGCAGTATGGGAAGACAAAATCACTGTAAAGAAATCAAATGGTAAGTCACCTTTTGAGCTAGTTTATGGAAAACATGCTAGAATGCCCGTACAAAACCTATTACCTATATACAAATTTATTCTTTAAGAGGATCTAGATGTCCCTGAACCTATGGAAGAAAGAATGGAACAGTTGGAAGAACTAGATGAGATCAGAAGATTGGCCCAAGAACAGAATACTAAGATGCAATCACAAATGAAGTATTTATTTGACAAAAAGGCAAAGGACAGAAAATTCAATGAAAATGATATGGTCCTACTGTGGAATGCAAGGTGCCAGGATAAAGGGAAACATGAAAAGTTTGAAGCTCTTTGGATTGGGCCTTTTGTTGTTACTGGCAAAGGAGGAGAAGATTCATATTATTTGCAAAATATGTCAGGAGAAGATCAGGAATTGCCAGTGCATGGACAATTCTTGAAACATTTCTTTTGTTAAAACATCCATGCATAGTAGTCTAGGAAAAGGTCGAGAATTGCTAGTGCATGGACAATTCTCAAAATTGCCTTTTTACAATATATCTTCGATGCACAATAGTTTTAGGTTTTCATATCATTCCATTTCCCATTCATGGTTTGCTGCCCAAAGATTTGGGATCTTGCTATGCCCACAAGGGGCATACATCCCCAGAAAGAGCCACTATTGGGACCTAAAATTACCCACCATTTTTTGCAAAAATGTTAGCTACCCACGATGAAAATTGGAATCCACATTGAAAATGATTCAGGGTTACCTTTTGAATTTCTTGAAAATTGCTTGTTTTTTAAGAGTTATGACCAAGTCAACAAATGTCAAACTACATATTGGATAGAATGCATGTATGCTAGATACAAAAGGGAGCACATAAAATTTTTGTGTATTCGAGCATGTATATTAGATGCAAAGGTGAAGGGTCGAAGGTTTTGTATATTTAATTGTATGTATACAGTGAGAAGATACAAATACATACAAGTTCGAACCCGATTAAAGAGTGTAAATTTGGAGAACTTTATTTGGCGTCCATGATTGTATATTGCGATGTATGTATACAAGATACAAAGACAAATGCATATGAGATACAAAGGAAATGTATATACAAATGCACGAAACACCAAAGATACGTATGTGGGCCCCATCTCCAATTGATATACAAGTTTATACAAGCCCGGATTTGAATGACAAAATAAATATTGTGAATTTTAGCTGGGGTCTGCTATTATATATAAAGAACATGCATTCGATATACAAGAAGGTGATACAAATGCGGATTTGAAGGCGATTTCAATTCATTTCATAAACCTGGTCGTGCCCGCTCCTATATACAAAGGAAAATGTATTCGATACACAAAAGAGATGTCTGCAATATACAAACACGGGATGCAAGAAAATATACAAGGACTGATCTAAAATTAAATCCAATTTTTTTTATAAACCTGATGGACCAATTAAACTAACAATGGTAAGCACATCGTTGTAACACATAAGTATCAGCGGGATGAATGGATATATCCCACTGATAACCCGATATAACCATGCATTACTTAACAACCAACATGTATCGGTGGAAATAGTTTGTATCGGGCAAATGAGGTTTGGTGTCTCACCGATAGACTGAAAAGAGAAGTATTAATAGGTGGGAAAGGGAGATGTTAGTGGAAGCAAAGCTATAGTCTCACCGATACAACGATAATGACTACCACCAATGAATACGGTACCTTGAGGCATCGTTGCAATATTTGAAATAAATGCCCCTGATGATAACATGACTAAAATGGATAGTGCATTTATCAACCAGAATTAAAACAAACTATACTGCTGGATGATTAATTCAGTCATTGCCGAACCATGAACACATCAGATATAGTGAAGTAGATATCTTAGTAAAAGTGATCAGTTGGCATCATGACGAGCACCAGATCAGAGAGTAGAAGCTTTGAATAGGCCTTCAATGGTCACAGGCTTCTGCTGGGAGATTAATGGAGCGGTCAACTAGCCTATTGTTCTATTTTAGTTATTTTTAGTTACTAAGAGATGTGACTTTTGAAAGGGGTTCGTAGCTTGTTGCCTCTCACTTATAAAAGGAGAGACCAAGACCCATAGATGAGGGACCAATTTTCATTTTTTAGGGAGGGCATAAGTAAGAAGATAGCTTGCACCCATCCCACTCATCCACTCTAAAAGACTTATGCAATTACTATATATTATTTGAAGCAATATAATGGAGCAGGCTAATCTTACATGGTGATCTATTTCAGTGTTCAAGTATTGTGTCGGTATTAAATCTTATATGTTATTGTACTGTCTCCAAAGTGGTTTTTGCTTATTATTCAAATTAACACAATTTGTCACAACACATTTGTTGTTGCTGTGTGATTATTCTGATTGGTTTCTATTTGGAGCGAATTAAATTCCTTTCAAGTAATCCATCTTAATTTGTTCCTGCTAAGGATTAAAATCCTTTTAAACTAATTATTTTGATCGGTTTCCCACAAGTCAAGAATTAAATATCCTTTCATAATAACACAGTAATTTGGGAAAATAGTGTTATCAAATATTCATAAATCAGTAATAAACCATTAAATACTTAATACCTCAATGGAAATAAGATAAATATAAGTAAACTAAGATTATACCTTGTAGACTGATTTACCTCGTGTCTTCAATTGTTTCATATCTCTCAATGATCTTGTGAATGTTGTGTGCTCTCAGAAATGTGCTTCCTTGCATTCCAAGATGACAATGATGAGAATGGCTATGAAATAGATCATGCAATGCAACTACAATGCAACACTAAACTATAATGATGATGTAATGGGATGAAGCCATGGATGATAATACAATGATAATGATAATATGCAAGTGATGGGAGCCAAAGGCACGCCATGGTTGAATTTCTGCAGCATAAGTTTGCAAAAGCTTGTGGATGTCTAAATGAAAGAATGAGAGTTCCTTTTATAGACCAAGGATAGGACAATTGCAAGTGTCACAATCTCAATGGTATAGAAGAAGTATTGTGATGTGTATGGTTTAGATTTGGTTGGTTAGGATGAGAGAGAGAAATATGGAGAATGTTCTTCTCATGTTGAGAGAAATATGGAGAATGTTCTTCTCATGTTGAGAGAAATATGGAGAATGTTCTTATCATGTTGAGAGAAATATGGAGAATGTCTTTCTCATGTTGAGAGAAATATGGAGAATGTCTTTCTCATGTTGAGAGAAATATGGATAATGTTCTTCTCATGTTAAGAGAAATATGGAGAATGTTCTTCTCATGTTGAGAGAAATACATAGAATGTCTTTCTCATGTTGAGAGAAATATGGAAAATGTTTTTCTCATGTTGAGAGAAATATGGAGAATGTTTTTCTCATTTTGAGAGAAATATGGAGAAGAAATAAGAACGGTTAGAGACATGTGGGTGAGATGATAATAGATAATTAAATATTTAAAATATTTAATTATGTATGCAACATAATGAGGTGGATTATGAAGTGGAAAGTGTGACAAGGATAATGATGTGGAATTTATGGAGTGTAGAGTGTGACAAGGATAATGATGTGGAATTTATGGAGTGGAGACTTTAGGATATGATGAATTAATTGATTTAGAATTATTTAATTAGGGATGACATTAGAAGAATTGATAAATGATTTGTTATAGAATTATGATAATGTGAATCAAATAAATAAATTATCGAATTTATTCATTGATAGAGGAATAGGAATTAAATAAATAATAAATATTTATTTAATTTATCTTTGCCATTTTTAGGTGTATACATTTTGCCCCTCTTTGATGCAATGTGTTTTATCACGTTGTTTCAAAGAATAATTTTTTTTTGTGATTAATGCATGCCACAGTTTGCCCCTGGTACAAGTTTATGACAAGAGGATGCCCCCTTAGGAGATTGGATAGGAAGAATGTGACGACAGGATGATGGACGATCTCATGATGAGATAGGTGGAATGACAGGTTGAGCGGGTGAAGAAATTGGTTGATGCAAGATAAGAGATGGATGAAAGAATTGATGACATGCTATGCAAGATAAAATAATGACACACACAAGTAAGCTAGAAAGTATGTACAAATGACACAAGAATAAACAAGGTATTGCCCCTATCCAATTGTAAACCAATGATTAATCGACAATGATTGATGACAATGTTTTTCACTGCAGGGAAAAATATATCCCTAGATCAACACAAAGATGTGGGAAAGACCTATCCCAAATCTAGTATTGTCATTGTGGGGAAAGATATATCCCTAGATCAACACAAAGATGTGGGAAAGACCTATCCCACCAACGATGACGATTGATTGATTTGGCTTGTGACAAGATTAGGATCAAGACCACTGATTGCGATTGGATAATTTGACAAGATTGATTTACTCAATTGGTATGGGTTAAGGATATACTTGCATTTGGATCATTGCTTGGATTGACTAGATTGACTTGATGATTGGATTAATGATCAGTGATGCCCTAGTTACGCAAGAGCGAGGGTGACAAGGAAAGAAAACGGATAAGATAGATGATGTTGATGATGAGGAAGATGATATCTTATGTACTTGAGTACTGGATAATTCCTTCATATTCTAGACTGCCTACATACCCATATCCACAGGATTAAGGTACCTTAAGTTTGAGATGAGATGATGATATGTAGTTCTAGTTTGTGATGATGATGACGGTAGAGGGATTGTTGTGATTTTGATTGATCGGATTTGAATGAACTTGATTAATATGAATGAATGAGGAGTTGATTAGAAGTGGTTTGAAAGATTGATGAAATGATTTGAATAAATGGATAGACCGAGACACTTGGAATGTTGATAAGGATGTAATGCTTATAATGAAGTGGAATGCAATTTGGTATGTATGGATGTGGATTTTGTCATTTTCTTGTATAAGTTTTTTTTTGTTTGAAGCACTTTGTTTCATCATTGATCTTTTAAAATGTTGTAAGAAAATACAAGCATCTAGGTATAATTGAACCAAGATGACCTAAGTATCTCTTACATGGATTTTGATTTAGCAAGTTAATACAAGCATCTAGGTATAACTGAACCAAGATGACCCGAGTATTGCTTGCGTATCAATAGACAAGAATTATACTTGTTTCATGTTTAGACCTCTTACATCCTCGATGATCATTATGTTGATCATGTCCTTAGACAAGGCTTCACATTATTAAAGATAAATCCACAAAAAAATAAACAAATATAAAAGATTATGCCCCCATCGTAGCTCCTCTAGTTTTTACACATCCTTAAGTCGCGTAGAAAGACATAATAACAAAAATCATGATATAAGACGTTTAAGAATAATTACCGAAAAACTTTCCTGACCCAAACATGTTTTCTTGCAATAACTTGATAAAATCAGCTTTGATCCATTTAGGCTGATTGGTAATGGCAGGTGTAGTTTGATTTCTCCTATCAAGATGTTGTTTAAAGGTTTGCTTTGTTGCACTGCTTGTTGTCTAGTGGCAAAACCAAGATCCGATTTGCTATCTTCTGAGTTGTAGCATTCAAAAATCTAATTCATTAACTAGGTCAAGGAGATGCCCCCAGTCAAGTAAAGGATTGATTTATTAATACGAATGGACTGACAACAGACAAGATGAAACAGGACCTAAGGGACTAACCTAGTGTCTCGGGGGCTCATCGATGGTGGCCTTGCCTACGTGATGGCTCAGAGATAATGTAGTTCGATGTATGGATTATGCAGGCCTAAGACCTAGGTGGATTGAAGAATAGTGTGCGACGGTTGACAATAGGATGATAGGGATATGGATGGAAAGAAAACGGAGCCTCGGGGGCTAATCAATGATGGCCTTGTTGGCAAGAGACACTATATGGATTCATGGTTGTTGTCATTGATGGCAACAAAGGTCATCCCACATATCCGCAAGACATGATATGTCTCTACCGGAAGTCAGAATAAAGAATGTTGTGGTCCGGTGAAGAAGAACAGAGCATGTGGCAAGGTCCGACAGATTGGTCTGGACCTCTCAGAGGAAGTGTCTTGGTGCAGTGCGGATTTGGGGAAGTCAAGAGGACTACCTTGAGTGGTATATTCCAAGGATTTAGCCTCCGGTGATGGACAAGGAAAAAGATATGAATGGTTGAGTACCGGATTCCTGAGAGACAGTGAAAACAGAGGAAGAACTGACTGGCAGAGTATCAGACTACTTTCCGGATGGGTTATTGTTGATGACAGAGGTTGTGAAGGCATGAATCATGTTTGGCCGACATGATTAATGATATCTACAAGTATATGCTTGATCCGCATTGCTTGGTGAGGAAGGATTCAGCCGACAGAATGAGAGTTTGTAAGAAACTAAGACTGTTCCGGATGCCGACTAGAAAGGTGATGAAACTACTTGTGCGGATATATATAGAGGATGGATTTAGTTGTGAAGTGTTGTGTGGATGTGGAGAGATATGCGAATAAGTCCAGAGAAAGAGCAGAGGTAGCAAAAAGGATCCGGTATGTGAAAGATAGCAGAACAAAGAACAGAGGAAAGATGAAGTGCAGCAGATCAGTGTACTGAGCCTAACCGGAACTGAACTCCAGCATATGCAGATGCTTCCAATCAGTTCAAGACTGTGATTATCATCACTTTGTAGACAGTGTGTCTTCTTGTAGGCAGTGGGCCTCTTGTGAGCAGTGTGCTCGGGCAGTGAGCCCTAATTGGCAAGTGCCATCTTTGTAATTTCCTATTCTTCTAACAGAGAATAATTTTGGGTTAATCACCCCGTGGTTTTCTCCCTTAACAGGGTTTCCACGTCAAAAATACTGTGTCATGTGTTTCTTGTTTTATGGTTAATGTTTATGTTTGATTTTATGCTGCTTCAATTAAAAGGAAAGTTCAATAAAGGAAATAATTAGGATAACTGATTCACCCCCCCCCTCTCAGTTATCAACAATTGGTATCAGAGCTAAGTTCCTCCTAATAGAGCCTAACAGCTTGAGGAAGATCTGGGATTTCAAATGGATACATATGGTTTAAGGGAGCAACTCAAGACTGCCCTTGAGGATCTTGAACAGTCAAATTCTGAAGTCAGTGAATTAAAGGAAAGACTCAAACAGGCTGATGAATTCATGAGAGAATTAAAAGACAAATTAAGTCTCTCTATGAAAAAGAGAAAGGAGCTGCTTCAACAGTTGGCAAGACAAAGTGAAGAAAGCAATACAAATGAGGAATTGACTGAGCAAACCAAGTTATGTGAAAAGTTATCAAAAGAAGTCATTATGTTAAGACATGAAATGGAATCAGGAACTATAAAGTTTACTCAAGAGATTGAAGAAAAAAGAAAGGCTGAAGACAATCTAAGACAATCTCTTAAAGAAAAATCAGAAGAATGCCGCCAGATGGACAGGATTATCAGACACCTTGAATCTAATCTTGAAGATGCCAAAGATAATGAAGGAATTTTTGGATAAGAGATTTTCAGAAATATTAGAATTAATCTCTAAGGATAGGAAGATTGTAAGCATTGGAATAAGGAGCTTAGAGAATGCTCTTAAGGATGGCGGTGATATCTATAAATTTTGTATATCCTGGTCAAAGGCAACAGCAACACTTGACAAGAAAATAAAAGAGGAACAGGATAAGCTACAAAGCTTATCTCAAAGTTTTGATCCTCTCTCTTCCTCTATAATAAATCAAGAATGTCAGACTATTGCAGTCTTGAACGAAATAAAGAATCTTGAGAAGGAAAGGAAGAACATCACCAACCGGATGGGAGAACTTAGAAGGATTATAATCCCTAAGTTGGAAACCATGCATGAGGCCATCAGTGATGCTAGGACCACCGCCCAAACAAAAGATCCAACAGATCTCAAGCGGGCAGAAGCGTTTGCATTTTTGTTAAGTGGTCACATTTCAATTTTGGACAGAATGAAGCAAAGTTGGGCTACCGAAATGATTCAATTACAGACATCCTTTGCAGACATTCTTCAATATATGTGAGTATGTAAATATGCGGCTAAGTATAAGAAATTTTTGAAAATTTTGATATGCGGACCCTACCCTTTGCCATTGATGTCAAAGGGGGAGTGAGGAGCAGTGAAAAATGAGGGATCCAACTAAGGGGGAGTTCCGGAAATTGTATATAAAGACAGAGCATCAGCAAAGGGGGAGCATAGTGAAAACACTTAGTCATTTTTCACTAAGTGTTGCCATCAATGCCAAAGGGGGAGATTGTTGGCAAGAGACACTATATGGATTCATGGTTGTTGTCATTGATGGCAACAAAGGTCATCCCACATATCCGCAAGACATGATATGTCTCTACCGGAAGTCAGAATAAAGAATGTTGTGGTCCGGTGAAGAAGAACAGAGCATGTGGCAAGGTCCGACAGATTGGTCCGGACCTCTCAGAGGAAGTGTCTTGGTGCAGTGCGGATTTGGGGAAGTCAAGAGGACTACCTTGAGTGGTATATTCCAAGGATTTAGCCTCCGGTGATGGACAAGGAAAAAGATATGAATGGTTGAGTACCGGATTCCTGAGAGACAGTGAAAACAGAGGAAGAACTGACTGGCAGAGTATCAAACTACTTTCCGGATGGGTTACTGTTGATGACAGAGGTTGTGAAGGCATGAATCATGTTTGGCCGACATGATTAATGATATCTACAAGTATATGCTTGATCCGCATTGCTTGGTGAGGAAGGATTCAGCCGACAGAATGAGAGTTTGTAAGAAACTAAGACTGTTCCGGATGCCGACTAGAAAGGTGATGAAACTACTTGTGCGGATATATATAGAGGATGGATTTAGTTGTGAAGTGTTGTGTGGATGTGGAGAGATATGCGAATAAGTCCAGAGAAAGAGCAGAGGTAGCAAAAAGGATCCGGTATGTGAAAGATAGCAGAACAAAGAACAGAGGAAAGATGAAGTGCAGCAGATCAGTGTACTGAGCCTAATCGGAACTGAACTCCAGCATATGCAGATGCTTCCAATCAGTTCAAGACTGTGATTATCATCACTTTGTAGACAGTGTGTCTTCTTGTAGGCAGTGGGCCTCTTGTGAGCAGTGTGCTCGGGCAGTGAGCCCTAATTGGCAAGTGCCATCTTTGTAATTTCCTATTCTTCTAACAGAGAATAATTTTGGGTTAATCACCCCGTGGTTTTCTCCCTTAACAGGGTTTCCACGTCAAAAATACTGTGTCATGTGTTTCTTGTTTTATGGTTAATGTTTATGTTTGATTTTATGCTGCTTCAATTAAAAGGAAAGTTCAATAAAGGAAATAATTAGGATAACTGATTCACCCCCCCCCTCTCAGTTATCAACAGGCCTTTCCTACGTGATATCTCAGAGGTGACATAGTTAGACAAGATTAGTGAGACTGACAATGGACTTGCGATAGAATGGTAGGATAGACAACCAGATTGGATGACCTTATTGGACCAAGTGATAAGGGGAAAAGAGCACCAAGCTATGCTAGGTTATCGCTAGGTGAACGGATGCAGGTATGTGACGAATGTGGTAGAAAGAGGTGGAAGTGGATGGGGTTTTCCTAAATGATGGAGGAAGCAGTTTATCACAGGTAGCGCCTATTTCCAGGTTTTCACCACTTACAGGTTTTTTTTTTGGATTTTTTGGAATTTTTTTTTTGGATTTTTTGAATTCCCTTGCATTGGGGTTATTTCAGGTGTAGAACCTTCGAAGGTGCATACTATTGATGGGGTCATCAAATAGTTCACCTTCTAGTGTTGAGAGATGATAAGCACTTGATCCATAGGCAACGACGATGACATAAGGACCCAACCAATTTGGTTCAAACTTTTCCTTCTTCTCTCTGTCTTGTTGATTATGTGGGTTCTCTCTTAGGACCAAATCACCCACTTGAAAAACACGTGGCTTAACCCTGTGATTGTAGCTCTTGGAAATTCTCTGCTGGTATGCCTTGAGATGGTTAAAGGCATATTGTCATCTTTCTTCTAGCAGCTCTAGCTCCTGAAGTCTGGATACCCTATATTCTTCATCATTTATGAGACCCTTTAATGACACTCAGAGGGAAGGAATTTCAACTTTGATAGGCAATATGGCTTCGAAGCCATAGACAAGGGTGTATGGTGTCGCACCTGTGGATGTGCTTATACTAGTTCTATAGGCCCACAGAGTGGGGTTCAATTGCATATGCGAGTCCTGACCAGTGTCATCGATAGTCTTTTTGAGTATCTTCAGAATGGTTTTATTCGATGCCTCAGCTTGACCATTACCTTGCGGGTAGTATGGGGTGGAGAAGCATTGTTGAATATGGAATTTGTTACAGAGTTCTTTCACATCCTGATTCTTAAAAGGTCATCCATTATCCGTGACAATGGATAATGGAATACCATATCTGCATATGATAGAGTTGAGGATGAAGGAGGAAATTTGTTTCCTTGTGATGTTGGTTAATGGAACGGCTTCAATCCACTTCGTAAAATATGCAGTGGTTGTAATAATGAATTTGTGGTTGTTGGAGGAGGAAGGGTGAATCTTGCCTACTAGATCATGTCCTCATCGGCAAAAGGGCCAATGTGTCATTAAAGGTTGCAACTCTTGAGCAGGTGCGTGTATCATTGCAGTGAATCTAGTATTTCTTACACCATTTGACAAAACGATAGGAGTCAGATTCCATGCTTGGCCAATATTATCTGAGACGCATAAGCTTCTTCTCCAAGGTTGGACCACTAGAGTGTGTTCCACATATTCCCTCATGTACTTCACTTAGAGCAGTCTGATATTCCTCACTATCCAAACACCTGAGGAGAGTACCATCTAAACCTCATCAATACAAGGTGTCAGTGATGATGTTATATTGGGAGGATCAACGTATGAATGTTCATTTCTGGTTGTTGGATAGGTCAGATGGTAAGATAATTCTCTTTTAGATAGGTGTAAATCTTTTTGTATAAGGGAGAATCAGACCCTATGATGTGGTAAATGGTGCTGGTTTCAGGGGCTTCATAAGTAGGGTGAGAGAATGGCTCCACCAAGAACTCATAACGGTAATGATTTTTCAGGTATGTCTAGGAGGGATGCGACAGTGGCCATTGCATCTGCTGCTTTATTTTCTGACCTCGGTATTTGTTCAAAGGATATCACAACAAAATGTTCATTGAAATCATCCACCATATGCTTGTATGGTATTAGCTTCTCATCTTTGGTTTGATAGTCATCATTTACTTGATTAATGATGAGTTGGGAGTCTCCGTACACATGAAGTTCCTTGACTTTCCACTCTACCGCCATCTTAATACCAATAACTAAAGCTTCATACTCAGCCACGTTGTTGGTGCATGGGAATAGAAGTTGGTATGACTTAGGGATTGTATCACCATTTGGTGTGACCAATAGTATTCCTGCTCCTGATCCATGTTGAGTATATAACCCATCAAAGTATAGTTTCCACACCCTAGCTGGTGCAGGTGCACCCTAGCATGAATATGCCTCCATGAGGCAGACATAGGATTGTGATTTTGTATAGGTATTCTCATTTTGTAATAAGGTTTAAAAGGCCTCAATAAGCATGTAACAGGTCCTAGTTAGTTCATTTGGGTTAATTTGGGCATCAAGTGCAAAAGTTGCAAATATTGACAAAATGTTGTCAAGCAATATTGTTAAAATGCAACAAATTGCAAAATAGAGGAATGTGAAGAGTTAGGAAGTTAGAAAGTTAGTTGTAGGTGTTGGTTCTAGTTTATTTAAGCATTTTGAACCATCACAAACTTAGAGGAAGGTTGGGGAAAGATTTAGGAGAGTTGAAATTAATGAAAAGTTTAGATTTTCTGTTATTTTCTAGCTTTTTCATGGTTTCAGGCCACTATACGACCATCTTTTGTGTAAAAATCCTCTCCCCCTCCTTTGGAGATTAAATCCTTGAGAGCCTATTTCATTATGCAATTGATTTCATCCAAATCCATTTAGATTGGTGGAAGTTATGAGCAAATCTGTCTAGGCGGGTAAAAACCCTGTTCTAGGGTAACAGTGTGCATTCTAAATTATGTTTCTCCTAATTTAACTGTTGAAATCTCCTGTAAATTGGAAATAAGGTAGTTTGACATGTATTTTAAGAGATATCAAGGTTTCTTGGTTGATGGTTGAGGTTTGGGGCAGTTTCAACGATGCCCTAAGACTGTAAATGGTGAAAAAGTCTGATAAAACAATGTATAGTGAGGTTTTATGAGTTTAGATTGTGATTCTTGAGTCCTAGATGAGTGATATTGCTTTTAAATGATACTTAGGTACATTTTAAGTCATTTATAGAGTGGGTTTGGTGATTTTATATGTTTAAGGCCATGGTTTGTTGACTATTCTGATAAGACAGTTTGGGGACAGTCCTAATTAGGACAGAGTTTGCAATGTTGTTATCTTCCACATTGAAAGGTTGTGAAATCACTTTGAAGAGTGTTTATTTGTGGAGTCCTAAATGCTTTTGAACCATGTTGATCATTCCATTATTTTTTGTATTTCAATTATGTAAGATGGAGTGGTCTTTGGAAGCCTATTTAGGCCTAATTGGCGCATGACAGTCATTAGTTTGGAGTGTTGTTACAAAACAAAGGTATCTTAATTTTGGATATGTTTTAAAATGGCATAAGGGGTGTCCAAAAGTACCTTTATAGTCTTAGAATGAAGGCTAATATGAGAGATATCCATGACAGTTATGATAGACAGGGCTACTAGAAATTAAGCAGTTTACAAGGGGAAAACAGATTATTGAAGAGTCTATATTGTTTGAAGGGTTTTGTTGGGTTGCATTGGTTATTATGAACTTGTGAAGGGTCCACCGATGGTGAGATAATGTATTGTGTTGTTCATTCTCAAATTGTGTTGTTGCAAGAATGCCTTCAAGAATGCCTAGAAGCATGACTTTTGAGTATATTGCCTTGAGTAATATGAAGAGTTGAGTTTTGTCCTCCTACCTCTGCATCAGATTGGTATCAGAGCCAGCTAATCTGGTGGTTTGTTGAAGTTGGTTTGTCAAGTTGTTGGTTGCAGGTGCTTGATCCATCTTAAAGTTGCAGTGAGGAAGAATTGAAGTTATGTGTTGGTTATAGACAAGGATGAGTCTATGTTCACCATCCTCTAATGGAGATTAAGCTGGGTAGAAGGTGCAAGGCAAAGAGAGTGAGACATCTTCCAGGATCTGCTATTGGGTAAGATGGATGGTTTGCTGAGTTGGTGAGTTGTGTGGTAAGGCAGTGAGAAAGATGGATACTTGACTGAAGAAGCATTTGAGGTTGTAGCCTGAAGAGTAATCCACTGATGGGAGTAGATGAGAAGATGACAAGACATAAGACAAAGTTAAAGACAAAGATGAAGGCAAGGCTGAGACAAAGACAAGTAGAAGATTTAAGAGGAAAGAAGAAGAAGCAGTCCAAAGTAGATTTCAATTTGTTTTGTAGGTACAAGCAAATTTGATACAATATGTTTCTAAGGGACTTGGAAAGTTTTGTTGGTTGGTTGTATATGGTGTAGGTGCACCCTAGCATGAATATGCCTCCATGAGGCAGACTTAGGATTTTGATTTTGTATAGGTATTCTCATTTTGTAATAAGGTCTAGAAGGCCTCAATAAGCATGTAACAGGACCTAGTTAGTTCACTTGGGTTAATTTGGGCATCAAGTGCAAAGTTTGCAAATATTGACAAAATGTTGTCAAGCAATATTGTTAAAATGCAACAAATTGCAAAATAGAGGAATGTGAAGAGTTAGGAAGTTAGAAAGTTAGTTGTAGGTGTTGGTTCTGATTTATTTAATCATTTTGAACCATCACAAACTTCAAGTAAGGTTGGGGAAAGATTTAGGAGAGTTGAAATTAATGAAAAGTTCAGATTTTCTCTTATTTTCTAGCTTTTTCATGGTTTCAGGCCACTGTACGGCCATGTTTTGTGTAAAAATCCTCTCCTCCTCCTTTGGAGATTAAATCCCTGAGAGTCTATTTCATTATGCAATTGATTTCATCCAAATCCATTTAGATTGGTGGAAGTTATGAGCAAATCTGTTTAGGTGGGTAAAAACTCTGTTCTAGGGTAACAGTGTGCATTCTAAATTATGTTTCTCCTAATTTAACTGTCTCCTATAAATTAGAAAGAAGGTAGTTTGACATGTATTTTAAGAGATATCAATGTTTCTTGGTCGATGGTTAAGGTTTGGGGTAGTTTCAACGATGCCCTAGGACTGTAAATGGTGGAAAAGTCTGATAAAATAGTGTATAGTGAGGTTTTATGAGTTTAGAATGTGATTATTGAGTCCTACATGAGTGATATTGCTTTTAAATGATACTTAGGTACATTGTAAGTCATTTATAGAGTGGGTTTGGTGATTTTATATGTTTAAGGCCATGGTTTGTTGACTGTTCTGATAAGACAGTTTGGGGACAGTCCTAATTAGGACAGAGTTTGCAATGTTGTTATCTTCCACATTGAAAGGTTGTGAAATCACTTTGAAGAGTGATTATTTGTGGAGTCCTAAATGCTTTTGAACCATGTTAAGCATTCCATTAATTGTTGTATGTCAATTATGTAAGATGGAGTGGTCTTTGGAAGCCTATTTAGGCCTAATTGGAGCATAACAGTCACTAGTTTGGAGTGTTGTTACAAAACAAAGGTATCTTAATTTTGGATATGTTTTAAAATGGCATAAGGAGTGTCCAAAAGTGCCTTTACAGTCTGAAGTCTAATCTAAGAGATATCCATGACAGTTATGATAGACATGGCTACTAGGAATTAAGCAGTTTACAAGGGGAAAACAGATTGTTGAAGAGTCTATATTATTTGAAGGGCTTTATTGGGTTGTATTGGTTATTATGAACTTGTGAAGGGTCCACCAAGGGTGAGATAATGTATTGTGTTGTTGCAAGAATGCCTAGAAGCATGACTTTTGAGTATATTGCCTTGAGTAATATGAAGAGTTGAGTTTTGTCCTCTTACCTCTGCATCACTAGCAGTGAGGTTGAAGATAGATTCATCAGAAAATTCAAAGTTTAATGGGTTGTGATCTATCAAAGGTGCATCTGCCAGCTGATCTGCAATGACCTACCCCTTTATTTCTCTTCTATCTATATACTTAATATAAAATTCATTGAGTATCATGACCCATTTAGACATTCTACCTATTAGGGTAGCTTTGCTGAGTAGATATTTTAATAGATCAATCTTCGCCACTAGCTTGATTGAATGTGAAAGCATATAGTGTCTCCACTTTTGTGAAGCAAAGACAACTGCAAGGCATTCTCTTTCAATTGGCGTATACTACAGTTCATAACGTACTAGTGTCTTGTTGATGTAGTAGATTGCTTGTTCTTTTCCTTCATGGTTTTGTTGGGCGAGCAGAGCTCCAAGAGCAGTGGGTGTAGCTAAGATATAGAGTAATAGTGGCTTTCCCTGAATTGGTGGCATCAAGACTAGTGGATTCATTAAATACTCCTTCAGATGTTGAAATGCTTTCTCACACTTATCATCCCATTTGAATGAAATGTTTTTTGTGTAAAAGATGTGTGAATGGGTGGCACTTATCTTCCAGTTGAGAGATAAACCTTCTGATGGCCTAGAGCTTTCCCTGTAGAGACCTTAACTAACTCAGATTCTTAGGTGGTGGCATTTCCATGATTACTTTTACTTTTGCTGGGTCCACCTCTATTCCATTAGTTGAAATGATATATCCAAGGAGTTTGCCGGATGTAACCCCGAAAACACACTTTTTTGGATTTAATCATATATTAAACTGTTCTAGTCTTGTGAAGATCTGGTCTAGGACTTGTAGATGCCCTTCTCTGGTGAGTGACTTACCCAAGATATCGTCAACATAATCTTCCATGATGGTGTGCATCATGTCATGAAAGATTGTAGTCATTGCCTGCTAGTATGTTGCCCCCGCATTCTTTAGTCTGAATGGCATGATGCACCAACAATAGGTACCCCAAGGACATGTGAATGCTATTTTTTGCTAATCTTCTGGCACTATCTTGATTTGGTTATAGGTGGAGAACCCATCCATTAATGACAACATGGTGTGCCCTATTGTTAGATCAACAATGATATCTATGTTTGGCAAAGGGAAGTCATCTTTTGGGCAAGTCTTGTTTAGATCTCTGAAGTCGATACATAATCTGATCCTTCCATCTGGTTTGGAGATAGGTACAATGTTGGAAACCCATTTTGGATAGTCGATAGCTCTAATGAACCCCACATCTAGTAATTTCTTCAGTTCCTCTTTGACCATCAATGCAATATGTGGGTGTATTTTTCTGAGTTTTTGTTTGACGGGCTTGACTCCTGGAGCTAGTGAAAGGTGGTGCATGATGAGATCATGATCTAACCCAGGCATGTCTGCATAAGACCAAGCAAAGTTTATCTGCTTTCTTTTAAAGAATTCCATGAATTCTCCTCTCTCTTGTTCAAAAAATGACTCATCTAGGTGTATGATTCTTGGGTTCTTTGTTGTGACGATGTTTACTAGTTGAGCCGGTTCAATCAATACTGACGATCTCTCCTGATGTGCATGGTAGGGGAGAGTGTTAATCCCTTCATCTATTGGCGCCTCAAAGAGGTTTTCACCTTTAGATACGTCTTTATTTTTACTATTTCCGTGATCTAACACTGCCTTGGAATGGTTTTCACTATTAGATCTACTTTTTATTTTTACATTCTTATGACTAAAGGGATTGGCACTCTCTCCAAAGTATGCACTATCGTTAAGTTCAATGGTGAAGCCAACCTTGTGGTCCCCTGTGGGTAAGTGGTCCCTAAGCTCGAGATAATTGATGATAGCATCATCATTTTGGAATGTACCTAGGTCAGGGGTGTTTTATACATCCCAGCCTATCAATTCAGGATGTACTAGGGGTAATGGATCGTTTGGTTACCCTGATTCGATGGTGGTGATGGTTAGAATGGAGGAGTCATTTTAATGGGTAGGGGTATTGACAAGGTCTATTATGGTACTCTCCTCAAGTTGGTTCATCAAGTGCGACATCGTATCCTCCTCATAAAGTTCACTATTGTCATAATGTGGACCATACTCTAGCAATCTAGCCTCAGAGCTTTGTTCTTCACGTGTCGTATGATTAGAGCTATACAATTGAACCACATCAACCCCTTTATCTTCACAAGGCACTTCTGAGAGGTAGTTTCTTGCACACTTATTAGAGTTAGTTTTACTAGCTTCTTGTAAGCGGTGATTTTGTTTCACTGGATTAGCGGTGGCTACTTCTTGGTCATGTGTATGGAGTTTCTCCTTACCTTTGCTCTTCTCTTTACCCTTGTATCCCAATCCATAAGTGTCTCGAGCTATTGAGGTAGAGGGTTGAATTGGTTTTATGATACCATCTTTCCTTAATCCTATGGGACCATGTCCTTCATATCCCATCCGTTGTAAAATGAAAAACCCATGACCATATTGTGTAGTGGGTAGCTCAGGCTGGTGGTCATTTGGTGTGGTTTCACTTTCTTCATCCTTGTAAAGCCACTGTAAAATGTCTTTTTCATCACTTTCATCCAATAAGTTTCCCCATCTAATGAAAGGACCCTTGGTAATTTTTGGTGACTTGGCCTTATTCAGTTCTGGGTTCCCATAGGATCTTGGTGATTTAGGCAGCTACGAGAGACAAAAGTTTGATTCAATGACATATTCTCCCACACCTTTGTCCGTGACTTTGACTTTGAGCTCTGATGTTTTGGAGGTAGAGGCTAAAGAACTTGGATCCATGTGGCTTGAAGAAGAGGAAGCTGCTCAGTTTGTAGGGATTACAACTTCTAGTTTAGATTGGATGTTGTTGCAATATTGGAACGGATGAGGGTCACCTGGTATGGTAATCTCTTGATCATTGTATGAGAACTTGATACATTGATGGTATGTTGATGGAACATCCTTCATTGCATGGATCCAAGGTCTACCTAAAAGGATGTTATATGCTAGCTTCATGTCGAGAACTTGACACACGTCTTTCTCCACAGGTCCAACTCGTATGGGAAGGACTATAGTTCCTTTGGAAGTTCTTTCTTCTTCGTCATAGGCCTTGATAGTTATCTTCTTTTTAGGATCAATGGCATTTTCTAAAAACCCCAATGCAAGGATTAACATTAATGTGCAAATGTTTAAACTGGCACCTCCATTGATTAGCACCCTTTTTATTCGGTGTTTGTGGATTTGGGCCTTAATATGGAGGGCTGCATTGTGTGGTTGATTGGGCGACATGTCATCTTTTTCAAAGAAAGACAAGAAGTGGGGTGTGGTCAAATGACCTACCATAGCTTGGAATTTTTCTTGAGCTAGGTTGGTAGGAATGGTTGTTTCTGAGAGGGCCTTATCTAGGACGGCTCTATGGGATGGTGACATGCAATAACTCTAAAATGGATATATGGATAGGTGTTTTATTGAGTTGGTCTAGGATGTTGTATTGGATTGATGTGGAGGAAGATGAAGCCCCTTGGAGAGTTATGTTCCCACGACGAGTGGTCACATTACATTTGAGCTCATTATTGATAGTGATCACATTGATGTGTGAATCACTTTGTGAGATGTGATTGACGGTGTATGCGTAAGAGACGTTATTATAGTTCGCTTTGTCTTTGCCATCATTGTTTTGATTGGACAGTCCTCCTTTTTCGTAATGAGGAAGAGGATTTTTGAATGCTATATGCTCATCATTAGATGTGTGATCTTTAATGGATACTTGTTTTTGATTGAGTAGGTCTTGAATGGCATGTTTGAGTTTTTGACAATCATTAGTTTTATGCCCTTTACTTCTGTGGTATTCACAAAAGTCAGATGCATTCCACCAAGGAGGTTTAAACTTTGGTTCATATTCCTGTGCTGGGGGAAGTGTTATGAGGTGGCCCTCTATTAACCTCTTAAGGGCAGATTTGAGTGACTCCCCAAGTTGTGTGAATGTTCTTCTAGGAGTGAAATTAGTTGATATTTGTTCATTGTTCTGAGGCTTGGTGGGTGGTGCTTTGTTTTGTAGATTTGATAAATTGAAGCTCAGTTGTTTTTGCATCACACATTTGGCATCTACCATACCGTCATTCACAACGGGTTTGTTCTTAGTCTAGAATCATGACTTATCCACATTGTTGCTTGAACTAGGAGTGTCTTTGTATAGTTCGATTGTCCTGTTTGCTATCAAGGCTTTCTCAATGAGTAGGCCCATTTCAATGACCTTACTAAAAGTAGTTGGACATTGTATTTGGATTTGATAGCTTAGCTCTATGGATAGATTGTGAACAAACATTTCTATCATTTGTTTCTCTAGTATGTGGTAGGGACACTTACTTTCAAGTTGTCTCCATCTTTGTAGGAAAGAGGCGAAGGATTCTCCCACTTTTTGCTTGTTATTACAAAGATCCAACATGGAGACTTCGTGTTCGATATTGTATGAGAAATACGTGACAAATTTGTCTACTAGTTCATTGAAAGTGCAGATACTGGGAGTTAGGCCTGAGAACCACTCCATAGCTTTTCCTCCTAAGCTTTTTGGGAATAGTCGCATAAGATAAGTTTCATTGTGCGTGACTTCAAGGCATGCAACACTAAATTCCCTTTTGTGATCTCTCGGATCTCCTTCTCCCCTATATTTATCAAATTTAGGAACCTCAAACTTTGAAGGAAAAGGTACCATGAGCAAGGATTTATCAAAGGGATAGGGTGAGATATCCTCAAGGGAGTAGTGTTTTTTGGTAGTTCCGCTGTGGATATCGCCCAATTATTTCTGTAGGGCTTAGATTTGTGCTATCAAGATGTCCAAGGGATTGGTCGTATCTCTAGCCTTTTCTATTTTAGAAGCATCTTTGTCATTTTTGGGACCATCTTTGGAAGACTCAACTTCATTTGAGGCATTATTTTCTTTAAGGTTTGAGACATCAAAATCAAATGGCAGCTTAGCTCCTTGTTGAGCTAACATGATAAAGTATTTGTGAGGATCTGTGGCGATGACCCTATCCATTATCTTTTGAAATTTAGGATCTTTGAGGTGTTTAAGAATTTCTTCTTGGCTAACTTCCTCTTCATCTTTAGAATCGTGTGGGCTATTTTGACGGGAACCCATTTTTTGTTTTTGTTTTGATTGGGACCTAGTTAGAACCATGCAAACATGAAATGTGGATGAAGTTGGAATGTGAGATTTGTTGGTCTTGTTTTGATGTTTTTGAGATAATATGGGATGAGCTTGGTGGAGAAAGATTTATCAAAGGTTTAATATGATCCTAGGTTGTCCAAACAAGGTGTTCTTGAGAAGGTAGTCGAAATAGGGGTAGATGATTTCTCTTATTGATATAGACTATTCCTTTATCAAGACACACAAGTATAGTTCCGTTATGAAGGATGATTGAAATCCTGTTATGAAACCTGCTTGATGTTTATTTGGATTTTCTAGGGTATCAACTTATACCTTGATGCAAGTTTTGGTTTGATATGATGTGTTTGGATGATGAGGCAATGGTATGCAAAAGGTGACATTGTGAAAATGATACGAAAGGGGATTGCATGGTACAACTGATTTCAGAAACAGGAACAAGGCTGAAATGGGTAATCAGTAATGTTGAAAATTTTCTCTCAAAAGACTGGGAAATGCTCACTGTCACGGATGTGCAACAACAAATATGATGAAACATAAGGTATATGCGTTGCAAGTCGAAGTATATGTGCAGGTCTGGTGAAGTTTAAAAGCACAGTAATAGATAGCAAATGCGTAGTAGGTCGCAGTAAATGCGCAGCTCTATAGGACAAATGCGTAGCTTTGGGTTTTTGACTATTTTTGCAATGTTTTTGGCATATTTTTCAATGTTTTTGGTTTTCTTGACTGAAGGTTGGTCTTTTTTATCTGATTTTTTTAATTTATGGAAAGTAAGACATAGCAAACACAAAGAATATTTTCATGGTTTTTGATCTTTTTTAGAATTTATTTTGAATTTTTAACTAAAAACATGTACAAATCCGAGGATGGCAAGGACAATATATGTTGGATCCCCTAGCCATACATATTCAAAGCAGATAGCTTCAGGATCTTGGTAGCACTAGCTCCCCTCCACGACACTCACTTCTCACACATATAAAGATTCAGGTTTCCCAAGGCTCGTACCCCCACCGAACCTTAGGATTGTCCCTGCTATCTCTACTAAGAACCATGAGAATCGGGGCGACTTCAAAGGTCCCACCTTTTGTGCCAACAAATAGAGGGATTTTGGCTACTAAAACAATGGATAAGTAGTAAGGGTAACCATTCAAGTGGTTATACATGCGGCATCGCTACTCTCCGTTATGGAGTCTCCCAGCCTTCAAGGGTTGCGCCTTGGAGGGTTTTGGGAGAGGTTGGTTGTTGGTATAACTAATCAACACTCATTGCATGAAGCTTTTACCTCGAGCACAATTTATTTATAGTGGCTAGGCAGAGCTTAAAATTAGCTTGTTACCACTTAAGCTCATTCCCACTTGGATGGAAAGATATCTAAGGGCAGGCCTCTCTAAAGGTTAAACATGCAAAATGATAGGTTTGGCATTCTGGTCACCCAAGAAAGGGGAGAGCATAGGCCTACTATCATTCTGAAAATATGGAAGACAATGTTTCTTTAAACCCCCTAGTTAAAAGAAAAACAACTAAATGTTTTAATCCTACCAAGCATAGAAATTTAAAGCGAGATAACAATAACTTGGAAAAGATTGTTGTTCATTTTAACCCCTAGGTTGGGACTAGGTGAAAGTTGTGATGCAACAAGATGATTTACTTTCCTCCTAGTTATGTCTATCTGATGATTTGCATGAACATATCAAGTTACTCCTTCCTAATTAGTTCTAGATGACTTAATAATGCAGCTAAAATGACTAAATCCAGCTCCTAACACCTGCAAATGAGAGTCAGTACAAAAAAACTCATGAAAGTATTACAACTCTCTGTTATAGATTAGATGCGCAGATCTGTGGTTTATATGCGCAACAATACAAGTTATATGCGCAGGAAAATAAAAGTGCAACAAAAAGTGTTGTATGCATAGAACTGGAAGTTGTATGCATGGAATCAACCTGTCGTGACCAAAACCTTCACAAAAACACTTAGATGGAAGTTAAAAACGGGGCAAAGCCCCACGGTGGGTGCCAAAAATATTATCAAATATTCATACAACAGTAATAAACCATTAAATACTTAATACCTCAATGGCAATAAGATAAATATAAGTAAACTAAGATTATACCTTGTAGACTGATTTACCTTATGTCTTCCATTGTTGCCTATCTCTCAATGATCTTGTAAATGATGTGTGCTCTCAGAAATGTGCTTCCTTGCATTCCAAGATGACAATGATGAGAATGGTTATGAAATAGATCATGCAATGCAACTACAATGCAACACTAAACTATAATGAGGATGTAATGGGATGAAGCCATGGATGATAATACAATGATAATGATAATATGCAAGTGATGGGAGCCAAAGGCACGCTATGGTTGAATTTATGCAGCATAAGTTTGCAAAAGCTTGTGGATGTCTAAATGAAAGAATGAGGGTTCCTTTTATAGACCAAGGATAGGACAATTCCAAGTGTCACAATCTCAGCGGTATAGAAGAAGTATTGTGATGTGTACGATTTAGATTTGGTTGGTTAGGATGAGAGAGAGAAATATGGAGAATGTTCTTCTCATGTTGAGAGAAATATGGAGAATGTTCTTATCATGTTGAGAGAAATATGGAGAATGTCTTTCTCATGTTGAGAGAAATATGGAGAATGTCTTTCTCATGTTGAGAGAAATATGGAGAATGTTCATCTCATGTTGAGAGAAATATGGAGAATATTCTTCTCATGTTGAGAGAAATATGGAGAATGTCTTTCTCATGTTGAGAGAAATATGGAGAATGTCTTTCTCATGTTGAGAGAAATATGGAGAATGTTCTTCTCATGTTGAGAGAAATATGGAGAATGTCTTTCTCATGTTGAGAGAAATATGGAGAATGTGTTTCTCATGTTGAGAGAAATATGGCGAAGAAATAGGAATGGTTAGAGACATGTGGGTGAGATGATAATAGATAATTAAATATTTAATTATGTATGCAACATAATGAGGCGGATTATGAAGTGGAAAGTGTGACAAGGATAATGATGTGGAATTTATGGAGTGGAGACTTTAGGATATGATGAATTAAATGATTTAGAATTGTTTAATTAGGGATGACATTAGAAGAATTGATAAATGATTTGTTATAGAATTATGATAATGTGAATCAAATAAATAAATTATTGAATTTATTCATTGATAGAGTAATAGGAATTAAGTAAATAATAAATATTTATTTAATTTATCTTTGCCATTTTTAGGTGTATACAAATAACACTGGGATTAGTAAGAAGAGTACTATGACTGACATACTTGCACGTCTGCATAAGGTGAAGACATTCAAAAGTGCCCAGCTGTTAGAGTTAAGCTGAGAAATAAATTTGCCAATCCTACACCCTTGTCTCCATAATCATCATCTCTCCATTGACTCCATCCACCCAATAGATTAGGCACTAATCAATTTTAGAATTCTTTATATAAATTTAATTCACAGCCTTCACACTTCAAGCTTTTATTACGAGTTAGTTAGCAAGCCCTACAATTATCTCACACTTGTGTGCCATAAGTGAGTAAAATTTCCCAAGTCAGAATCCACTTATACTTTAAATCTGCCTTATCATTTAGGTACACCCACCTAGGCCTGGCAGAACCTAAAGAGTAGGGGGTTTCCAATTACATAAACCATGTCTTGTTGACCAAAAACGTATCAAGAGATTGGCACCCTCTTGTGTTCTAAAACCAACATTTTTGAGATCCAACAGATGGACCCCACATGCACCTGTAGGTCCAAATGGAACATTCCTAGCTTCCATGAATTTTGAGAACTACTCTATCAAAGTTTGACAATTTTTTGCTCTTAGGGATCTTAAGTGACTTTGCCGGTAGCCTGCTACCTCGAATGACTGGGACACTTGTCACATGAAACGAGACCTCCCCTAGCATTTAACCACCTATACCAATGCATTGGTGTAGTTGGTTTGGCCCCACGATGAGCAGAACCAAAAATATGGCATTTGGCAAGGTTGTGCTGCATGAAACTGAAGGATTTCACAAGAATGCATTTGATTTTGACATGGTCAAATGGATTGGAGTTGACCAAAACTGAGACAAGTTATTGTGGATGGACCCCATGTACTCTTGTAGGTCTAAACAAAACATTCCCAGTTTCTTTGAATTCCAAGAACTGCTTCGTCAAAATTTGGTAGTTTTTTGCTCTTAGGGATCTTAAGTGATTTTGCTGGTAGCTTGCTGGCCCGAACAACTGGGACACTTGGTGCACAAAATGAGACCTCCCCTAGCATTTACCCACCCACCCCATTGTGTTGGCATGGTCGGTTTGGCCCCACAACAAGTAGAACAAGAAATATAGCACCTGACAAGGTTGTGCTGCATGAAACTGAAGCATTTTGCAAGAATGCATTTGATTTCAACGAGGTCAAATGCATTAGAGTTGACCAAAATTGAGAGAGGTTATTATGGATGGACCCCACATGCACCTATGGGTTTGAATGAAAAATTTCCAGCTACCACAAATTCTGAGAACTGCTTCGTCAAAGTTTGGTAGGTTTTTTCTCTTAGGATCTTAAGTGACTTTACTGGTAGCTTTCTGCCCTAAACGACTATGACACTTGGCGTATGAAACAATACCTCCCATAACATTTACCCTCCACCTGGTGCGTTAGCACAATCAGTTTGGCCCCACGTGCTGTGGAATGCAAAATCTCACTCCTAGCACCTTTCCACTACATGAAACTGAAGCATTTTGCAAGAATGCATTTGATTTCGGCACGGTCAAACAAATTGGAGTTGACCAAAACTAGGAGAGGTTATTATGGACAGACCCCACATACACCTGTAGCTCTGAACAAAACATTCCCAGCTACCACAAATTCTGAGAATTGCTCCGTCAAAGTTTGACAGTTTTTTGCTCTTAGGGATCTTAAGTGACTTTACCGATAGCCTGCTGCCCTAAATGACTGAGATAGTTGGCGCATGAAATGATACCTCCCCTAGTATTTACTCACCCACCCCGATGCATTGGCACAGTCATTTTGGTCTCACGAGCTGTGGAAGGTAAAATCTCACTCCTAGCACCTTTTCACTGCATGAAACTAAAGCATTTTGCAAGAATGCATTTGATTTTAGCACGGTCAAATAGATTGGAGTTGACCAAAACTGAGAGAGGTTATTGTGGATGGACCCCACATGCACCTATAGGTTTGAATGGAACAGTCCTAGCTGCCATGAATTTTGAGTAATGCTCTGTCAAAGTTTGGCAGTTTTTTGCTCTTAGGGATCTTAAGTGACTTTGGTGGTAGCCTACTGCCCTAAATGACTGAGACACTGGGCGCACAAAATGAGACCTCCCTTAGCATTTACCTGCCCACCCCGATGCATTGGCATAGTCAGTTTGGCTCCATGAGCTTTGGAATGAAAAATCTCACTCCTAAAACCTTTCCACTGCATGAAACTGAAGCATTTTGGAACAATGTGTTCCTTGCCACCATAGGCAAACAAAATTGATTTAAAAAAAATAGAGGTAGGTATTTGTAGGTGGACCTAACATCCACCCATATATGCAAAGAAATTGTTTCTATGTGTCACGGTTTGACGGAACATCCGGTCCAAAGTTTGA